>BQNB010098492.1:0-20906 GCA_026074375.1 Tanacetum coccineum
TTGAGATTCAGCAAAAACTTAAAACATGAAAGTTATAGAACAGCTTATTCTCTACAACATTAATGAAAGCACTATCTACTTTTATCCACTGAATAAGCTAGAAAACTAACTTTTTGTTCTGCAAAACAGAAACTAGGCTTTAACTATAGATTCTAATTTTTGGCTTATTTCTAGCTTAATTCTACATGAAATTTAAAACTAAAAGAAGCTATATGCACCCTAAGATGTGTACTAGGTAAATCTAAGAAGTAATAAGCTGCTTGTTAACTAAAATGACAAGGAATTTGCTACCTAAAAATGCAAGTTTTAGCTTATTTCTATTTTTAGGCTTTTCCTATTAAGCTAACTTGCTTATTTCTAAATCCTCTAACTACTAATTACTAAAGCTAAAAAAATGGCTAGAAAATGTAAAGCAACAGCAGTATAAACTGCTGTTTGCTGATGCAATTGACTTAAAAACTCACTTGCAGGCTAAACTTTGAGATTATAGTTCTCTAAACCAACTCACTTAGTACTGCTAATCCTATATTTGCCATAATGGAAAACTAGTAAGCTATAAATCTCTAAAAGCTAAAACACCTAAACATCTTAAAACTGCCCTGGTGCTAATGAAGGAATTCTAAGCTCAAAACTTTAAAATTCTACAAACTAAATCCTAAAACCTATTCAAAACTTAATAACTATGGAAATCTCAAATGCATAAAAGGAAATGACAGAATGTTGATGACTTTTAGAGTCAAATACAACTTATCCCAAACACACCTTTACTAATTCTGTCCCAACTTTATTGTACTTAAAAACTGTTTTAAAACTAAAACAGCTAAATCCTTTTATCTACTCACACTAGGATTCACCTACTTAAGCTATTTTAAAACTAAAATGCTTAGCTTATGTATAGAAATAAGCTAGTTACTCTCCTAGCCTTTTAACACTAATAATGACAGAATTGAAAATTATGAAAACTAGATGAATCCTAGCTACAAAAGTTTAAAACAAATGCATATTAAAACTAACTCAACAAGTCTAGACAGGATTAGGCACAAAGAAAACAAAGGAAATAAGCTAATTGACTTAAGCTATGATTAAGCTAAAATGAATTTTATAAAGTGAAACCTGAATTTTTTGTTGTCTCAGCACTTAGCCACTCTATCTGAGTGAGTGGCTTAAAAATCAAAGCCTAATGGCACCTTGCCTCTAAACCTGAGCTATAAAGCTCAATAAGCTGTTAAAAGCTTATTCCTCCAACTAGCTTCCAAAACTTGATCAAACTAAACTCAAGTGATCATGATTGATTTAAATTGAATGAAATGAGTAAATGAATTATCTAGGAACACAAGTTTTGAATAAACTTTGAGTTATGAAAAGATACGTCAAGAGCTTATTGAGCTTATTGAAATGAAACAGCGTAAACTGAAATCAAATAAAAGAACTTGAAAACTGAATTGTTAATACTCAAAACAATTTAGCACAGGCTGAGGATACATTTAGTACAAGTATTAAAGCCTGATTTATTAAAAAGCTTAAAAGTAAATGCTTAAAAGAATACGAAAAATTACAAACTGAAAATAAAACTACTAACTAACTCTAAAAATGAACCCTAGATGTCCTATTTATAGAGAATTGAAGAAGAGAGGCACCAAATTCTGAATCTTCCCTTCATATGTGAGCCGTTGATCATTTTTTTCAATTTCATGCTTGTTTGATGATGTTGATGAGGTGTTAGGACCAATCAAGGCTTGACACGTATGCATAGTGATGTGGAGATTGTGAAAATACGAGGTAAGCTTGAGTAGGGGAGCGGGGAAGAGGAATTTGGCAGGTTGGGTTTATTGTGGTTTAGGCGGGAAAGTTAGTTGGGGAGGTGGTTAGGGATTTTAGCCGCGTGTGTTATATTTAAACTTTGAAATAATTGCGAAATCAGTCCCTGCGTTTCCTTTTCTCCATTGTAGTGTAAAAGAACTTTAGGTTTTGTCATATTCGGCCCTTGTGGTTGATATTTCCTTTTTCCTCTATTATAAACAACTTTCATCTTTTGACAACTTTAACCCTTTGATCTTCATTTCATCTAAATGAACCCTTGAGCTTTGTAAACACTTGGTCAACATAGATTCTATTGACCTTCTTTTTGGCCTTTGACTTTTATTTTGGGTCTTCATTTCTTGTATCAGGCTGATCCGGTTTGGATTTTTGGCTTTCCATACTTTGCCTCTTGTCTTGTATCTCACGTTTCTTTTGTTGGTTTTTGATCATTTTGCTTCTAATTTTCCTTATTATCCTTTCTACACACTAGACACAAAAGCACAATTTTTTTCTTAACTTTTGGCATTTTCTGGTTTATTTTGGCAAAATCTGGTAATTTAGTACCAATTAAGCATTTATCAAAATTCCCCAAACTAAAGGATTGCCGTGTCCTCACGCAATGTTATCAAGTGTACACTTTGTAAACTAACAAGTTTCCAAAATGCCCTTGTTTTCACCTTTTATGAATCACCTTTTTAAACAACTTCAAGCTTTGTCTCAAATTTAAATCTCATGCGAAAACACATTAATTGGCAATCATAGCAATTTTGCAACTTTTAGGGCTCCTTGAAATCGGCTACTCCCGATTAATGAGAGGCCAAAAGAGGAAAATTCGTCATCCTTGATTTTCACTAGACTAACAAAGCTAATAAAAAACGATCATTGTCAATATAAGTCTAAATGATTAAGCTCTTATACTTACAACTTGTGAACTTTTCACTCCCAAGAATAAATTAATGATTAAGATGTGTGCACTCTTTTTAACTCAACCATAGATCAATTTATCTTCATAGTTGAAATCCATCTAAGCTTTACAAATAATAGCCTTATTGAGCTCAAGTGATTAATAACATAGATAAACTCCGACACTAAGCTAAGAGAATTCGGAAACAAAACTTATATAAATGATTTGAGAAAATGAAATTTTAAACCTTTTTTATTTTTCCATGTATATAATTTTTTTTTTTTTTTCTGCAATCGGATGTTGTTCTTTGTTCGTTTTTATTTTTTTTTGACCCCTACTTAGGCCTTTCTCCCAAATAGGATATCGCATCAACAACGGTGTTCTTAGTTCGAACCCCCACTCCGCTGCTAACGTTTGTGGGTTATCGCGACAACACCTTTTTCCTACAAAGCCTAGAATCCAAAGTCCCTTAGTTGCAATCATCACCTAGGCCGCGCTCCCCAGTGATGAATGCCTACGAACCTTGATTCCACGTATATAGTTTTAATCCTTAGTTGCGACCCCATCCGAGTCTCACTCTCAACATGGATACGCCAACGATTAAAACTATATATAGCTTTTATTACTTCTTCTTTTTGCGAATGCTTCATTTGGCACGAAAATAATTGCTTTTGCATTAGAAATGCTTCATTGGCATCTGTTTTATAATTATATTTTTGATGAATGGAAAAATTTCACTTTAGAAAATCAACTTATAAATTTGAAACAAAAATCATACTACATATTAAAATGAATTCTTTTTCAAAATGTAAGACTTTTTCTAAAGACATTGGTTGACTTAGTTAAATTAAAAGGAGCACGTATGATTAGGTGTGTTAAGAGCTTATGGGTGTAAAAGACACAAATCATTCATATAGCTTCTAGGTTTTTCAAATAAACTTGCCTAACAAATTCACTTATATTTACTACATCATCTCTTGTTCTTCACACATTTTAAAATCCAATGCCAATTAGGGTTTGTGGAAAGCTTGGCCCACAAAGGTAGGTTAAAGAACTGCTAGGGCATTTCACCGGTCAAGTCAAATTGCTCTAATTCACCAACGGATTACCAAAAAGTGGTGTTTTTCCCCAAACTAAGCTTCTTTTGAGCTTCTTTTGTAAGCAAAAATTTAAAAATTTTCACTTTTCCACAAAAAGGTAATTCAAAAAGGTTCAAACAAGGTTGCGTGAAGTGCAAGTCAATATCGAAGATATCCTTCCCCAAACTAAAATGAAACTTTGTCCTCAAAGTTTAAAAATAAGGGTCAAAAGGAATCTTTAACAAAAATTCTAAGGACATGCCAAAAGAATAGATGTTAGTTCGATAAAGACAAGGATAAGAGATTTCCCACTTTATGAAGAGAAGATTGGAGACCATCAATGGAAATTGTGGGCATTGCTTTGTCCTTCCACAATTTTGAACCATGAGTCTTCCAAAATCCGGAAAACCTAGACAAAATATCACAACAACCAACAAAGAAACGGACAAAGACCTAAGCTTTCTCTCATTTTTTACATGGTTAGTCTCACCGAAAACGGCTTAGTTTTTGTTACACCAAGTACAAGCTATTACTTGACCCCGAATTGATTTCTCTCTTGGGTAAACAAACGAGGAAAATCCAAAAGAACATAAAAAAGGCTAGCATGGGGTGCCTCCCACGAAGCGCTTGTTTATTATAGAGTCCCCTTCGCTTGACTCTTTCCCCAAACTAGTTTCATTATGGTGGGTAATAGTAGGGGTGAAGAAATTCCAAGAGGTGGAAACCTCCCCAAACTAAGGATGAAAGATATACCGTAGCATTTTTTAATTTCCGGTTTCAAAAAAACATTTTTGGAAAAGTTTTCAGAGAGAAAATGGAACCGGAAAATGCTTTGGTACACACGGAAGTCCATTAAGGGTGGGTGGAGTGGGTCAAATACATCAAGAGTTAAAGAACTCTTTCTTGTAAGCAATATTATCCAAATACCGGTTAACCACTTTATCCTTCACTCCCCGTGAGTAAAATGTAGTAAAACCTCGGGATAGGTGAAAATGGTAGAAATGATCGGGTAGTGATCTGTGAAAGTATCTTCCTCTTCATCTAAAAACAACATTTTTTCACCTCTTACCCGGGGAAGAAGTTCACTTGTGTTAATTTCGTCAAAAACATTAACTTCAGCCATCACGGGCTCGTCATCAAAAGTAAATGACTCGTACTCGGAAAGAATCATCGAGTCATCAAGGGGTAAAGCATCAATAGAAGTAGTGTCCTCCCCTGAGTCACGGTCACTCTCGATACCCCGTAGTATCGAGTCATCCGAAAAACTAGGCACATCCGCCTCCTCTAAAGGCAAATCAAGATCCACAACGGGGATAGTAGAGGAGGGGCAAAATATAGGAGAAATCGGAATAGGAGGAGAGAGACTAAAAGCGTTAATCTTTTCAATTAAAAGATAACTTTTGACTAATTTCTCCCGAAGAGAAATGTCAACGATCTTAGAAATGTCTCTGTTTTAGAGTCATCTCTCTCCGTCCTCCTCACTATCAACACATTCTATAAAATCGTCATCATAATCGTCATCGTTGTCGGTATCATCGTCATCGACACAAACTTCATCGATTTCCGGCGAAATTGGAGCAAGATGAGCAAGTCTACCCGCTGGACTTCTCATAATAGGACTCATCAATGTCGACCCAAATTACCATCCCCCAAACTAAAGTCATCCGGACTCACTTGGGTTTGAAACAAGGGTCTCAACACTAATCGTCTCCGTTTCCGGAGTAGTGTTAATATGCCCGTCTCCCATTATGAGTGAATCCTTAGGCTCTACGTTTTGCGAAACGGGAGTGTGTATCGTATTCGGATGAACCGCATAAAATCCCAAATTATCGTCATCATCGTCAATGATAATCTTCTGACTTCGAGCTCTAGCTTCAGACTCTCTAAGACTCTTCTGCTCTTGTATGGACTTCCGAATATTCATGCTTAGACCATGGAATTTATCCTTAAGCCCATAACTCTTATCGTCGCATTCTTCTTCTATAATCAATATCGATCTACCTCCTTTTGTATTCTCTTTATTCCTAAATCATTCATCCATTCTTTCATTTCTTCTAAACACTGCTGCTTCTGAATCTCCAAATCTTGGATTCTCATTTCTTGAGGAGATTGATTTTCATTTAAGGCTTGATTATCTTTTTGAAGTTTCTCCTCAGCAAGCAGGTCCGCAATACTCTTCTCTTCTTGATCTTTCTGGATTTGGTTAGGGAGTTTTTGCTTTAGTGGTATGAATTTCATTAATGGGTTTGTACACTCCTTAAGAAGACTTTGCAACAATTCTTGCAAATACTCAGGTTGAGTTTGCTCTTCTTCCACAACTTGCTTGATCTTCAAAAATTTCTCCTCAGCAAGCAATATCTTGATGCTCTTTTCATTATGAGGTATGTGATCATACTTCTTCAAGAAGTCTTGCATAGCTTCTATAAGATCTGTTTGAGCATGTAGCATTTCCATACTTGCTACCGGAGGAGTCTGATAAACATCGGAAAACTGCGGGGGTTGAAATTGGTCGAAACCGGAAGAATGAGAATTAAAATACTCTTGGTTCATCGGCTGACATTGGTAATCAAAGTGTGGACCCCCACAGTTTTCACAACAAAGATATTGTTGTGGAAGAGTTTGTGAATCATGTGGGAAACAATCAAAATTTCGATTGTAGCACGGTTCCAGCTCAGAAATGATCGGATCTTTTGGTGGACAATTGTAACCGAAATGAGCACCTTTTCCACAAGATTCACAAATGCATTGTTGACAAAAAATTCCATTTAATGAATCACCGCACTCATAACAACAATTATGGTCGATTTGTGGAGGATTTTGTGAAATATTTACACCGGGGTCTTGATCAACAACGCTTGGCTCTCGAGGAGCATTAACAACGTTGGTATTGTCATTGGATGACTCGGAAGTATCTTGAAAGTTTTGGAAAATTTCATTTTCAACACAATACGCAAGCAAATCTTCATCGAATTTCTTTCGTACAAGAGTACATCCATGACAATACGGACCATCGACCGGGGTTCCACACACCGCACAATGCAGAGAAGAGTCGGGCACGGGAACAATGATCTGGTCATTAAGATTTCCTATCGAACAACATTCTTTAGTGTACCAACTTCCACAAGTTGAACATTCTTTGATTGCATAAAGGGATTTTGAACGATTAGGCGCCATAAGAATTAAACATTATCGAGGATAAGGAAAATGAGAATTAAACAAATAAGAGGAATAAGAAGAATATTTTTAGCTTTTCCGAATAATACATAAGATAATTAAAGAATTTGAGATTGAGAAGATTCTTTTTGGGGAAAATTAAATTTTTTAGTATTTATTAAGAAGAAAAACTATTTTTGGTAACCGTTTATTACAAGCTTCACGATAAGTCTCTAAGATTACGCACAAGTGAGCGGAAAAGCTTAGCGAGCCGCAATGACTACTTAGAGAGTAGCTATCACTTTTCCTTAAACTCACCTTATAGTTTGTAAACTTAAAGGTCCGTCGTACCTCGCAAGTACTTCACGATTTGTTTTGTTGTTTATTGGAATGGTTTAAGATGGATAGCTAGTATCCAAATGTTTATAAGTGTATTATATTATTAATTTATTACCTTAATTCCGATATGAAATTCGAATTAATGAACTTTTTAATATTTTTTTATTACAAACCTAGGTCAAACTAACTTCCAAAGGAAGGATCTTCGAAAACTCTACTTCAACGAATATTCTTCAACAAACATCGTTCACTAAGTTCCCCCCCGGCAACGGTCGCCCAAAATTTGAAATGTGTAGTAAAGCAAACAAATTTATAAACGATATAGTAATAAACCATTAAGAATTCATTCCAAAAATACTTTCTCAAACAAGAGAACTATAAGGTAAAAAATCTCACTAAAAAGAAAAACATAATTTGTATATTTTATAACCGGAAAAGTACTTTTTCCTCGGGTCGTGTCCCAACGAAATCGTGAATTAGAATTTGGGAATAATTCGGATTTGAGTTAAGAATGATAAAGGATTTTTTGAATGATTGATTACACTACAAAATATAATAGCACAAATTAAGAACAATTAACTAGCTCGAAATTTAAATGCACAAAACGTAAAAACGCAAGCTAAAACTGAAATTTAAAATCTAAGGCACGAATTTTAACAAATTTTATACCTAAAAATCACAAATTTAAAAAGAAAATTTTAAGAAAAAGAATTGGAATTTTTTAACTATTTTTGAATTTTTTTTGATTTTTATAAGAAAAAGAAATTAACTAAATCTATTTTAATCCCTAAAAAATACAAATCTAATGATAAAAATAAATAAAAATGATTTTAAATTGCTAAAATGGTGCAGAAATTCAATGGAATGAAAAGCCCTAATTTTTATGAACTAATTGAACCCTAATTTGACCAATTAAAACTAAAAACCTAATTTTATAAAACTAATAACAAAAATATTAATTCTTTTTTATTTATCTAGGAAAGACAGGGTAAAAACTGTAAGAAATGAAAGAAAAGGGTAGGCGGCCGAACTTATAGAAATTTACACTCTATTGAAAACAGTTAACCTTGAACTATGGGGAAAATACCAAACAGACCCTACGATTCTAGCTTATTTTTGGCTTATTGAAAAGTGAGATTCAGAAAAAACTTAAAACTACAAACTTATAGACTAGCTTATTCTAATCAACTTTAATAAAAGCACTTTACACTTTTGACAACTAGATAAGCTAAAAAATAAGCAATATAGATTCTGTCACAGAAAGTAAGGTATTTAGAGCTTTTCTAGAAATTTGCTTATTCCTAGCTTATTACTTGATGAAACTGAGAAACAAAAGAAGCTTATTGTAGCTTAAGATGTGCACTAAAAGTATCTATAGAAAAATAAGCTAAGTCTTAACAAAGATTATAAGAAAATTGAAATGAAAAAGTGCTAGTTTTTCTTAAAACTGAAATAAGCTTTTTCTTAATAAGCTTCACAGCTTATTTCTAAACCTTACAAGCTGAAATTTTGACAATAAGCTACCCTAACTACATTGAATCAACCTAGGTAAAAGGATTTCTAAAATTTCACATGGCAATGAAAAATTCAAAAAGTGAATAAGCAAAAACTCATTTTTTGCTGCTATGTATTTTCCTTTGCTGATGTACTTGGCTTGGATGTTCTAATGCAGGCTAAGTTTTGAAATGATTGAATGAAAACTCTCAAATCTCTACTGTAAACTAAATGTAATCTAAGTCTAATTTTAACTAAACTTGAATCATTAAAAGGCTGTGAGTTAAACTCAATTCTTAATTCACTTGCACTATAAAACAAGTCCTGTGCAAATGTCAATTATTATACAACTCTAAACTGTATGATTTTTTTTACCCCATAAACTTTAAAACTAAAAACCCCTTTTTTCCCCCCTTTTATTAAAGCTTTTTAAAACTTTAAAATACAACCTAACTCAGCTGTATGAAGTAAATTGCCATACTGAAGTTGACTTAAAGAGTCCAACAAACCTACATCCAAACACTCCTTATTAAATTCTGTCAAAGCTAAAGTAAACTAAAATTCTATTTTAACACTAAAACAGCTTTAGCCTTTTATCTACTCACACAAACTAAATTCACCAACTTACGCTTTTTTAAACTATTAAACCTAAAGCCCTTAGTTAATGAAAAATAAGCTAGTTTCTCTACTTAGGACAAGGCTATACTACTTAAGGACAAATTTATATGAAAAGAGTGAGATTACTTAAATTTTGTTTCTAATGAAACTTAAAGACAGCTAATACAAACCTAAACAACATGATATTGAAGAGAATTAAAACAAACTTTGAATAGAAATAAGCAAATGTAAAAGCTGAATTTAAGCTGAAATGAAACTTTTATAAATGGAACCTGAATTTATTGGAGTCTCAGAACCAAAGTCACTCTTGTGGAGTGAGTGACTTAAAAATCAAGCACCTAATGGCACCTTGCCTCTAGACCTGAATAACAAGCTCAATAAGCTCTTCTTAGCTTATTTCTCCTTTAAGCTTCCAAAATGAACACAAAAGCCTTAAGTGATCATGACTTTGATCCAAATTGATGAAAGTAAGTAAATGAATTGCTAAAAACAGGATTTGAACTAAATTTGAGCTTATGAAAAGTAATAAGCTCAAATGAGCTTATTAAGAGCTTATTGAGTGAAATTTGCTTGAAATTGAAAACAAAGGATTATGAAACGTGTAAACTAGATTGTTATTACTGAATTGATGAGATACAAGCTTATAAGAAGAGAATACAAGAGCTTAAAACACTTTACTGAAAATTGAAAATTATTGCTTAAAATTGAGAGAAAATTACAAAGTGAAAATTGAAAGTAAAAACAATTTATAGAGAATAGAAGAAGAGGAGTGTAGAATTCTAGAATCATCCACTTAATCATGGCCCTTGATCAATTTCGAATCAATCTTAGCCGTTTGATGAAAGAAATGATGTGTTCAAGCCAATTAAATGATGCCACGTGGTTGATTTGATGTAGAGAAAGGCTTATGAACGAGTTCAAGTGATAGAGAGGAGCGGGGGTGGGTAATTCGCGAAGTGGGTTTGTGAGGGTTTTTGGCGGGAAAAGCCGTTTGGTTTGTTAGGGAAGTTACAAAAAACGCGTATTCTGTTTAAATCTTTGAGAGGTTGTCAACAATGGTCCCTGCGTTTTATTTCTCCAAGTGTAGTGTAGAAACAAGTTTCATATTGGTCATAATCGGCCCTTGTGGTTTCTTTCTTTCTTTCTTCTTTTATAAACAACTTTCCCACTTATGCAATTTTAGTCCTTTGATCTTCAAAACTCCAAATGGACCTTTAAACATTGAAGACTTGTTAAAATTGGTTCCTTTGCACTTCACTTGGCTTTCTTTCTTGCTGTATCGGCTGATCCGGCTTTGATCTTTGGCTATTTCTTTACTCTTGACTTGACTCTTTCGTTTCTTGTCGGTTTTTGACTGGTTTTTCTTCTTTTTGTCCTTTTTATCCTTTCCTGCACAATAACACAAAAGCACTAACATTTTCTATTCTTTTGGCATTTTTCCTTGGCTTTATTTGGGCAAAATCCCGTATTTAATATAATACAATTTAGCATTATCAAGGGTGTTTGGATGAACTTGATGAACATAAGAAATATTTCCAGACAAATAACTTCGTTACGACGCATCAACTTGAGAATGAATGTGATTATCAATAGTTTTTCTAAATATTGTGGGAGGAAATTTTCGGCCTGTATATTATCCCACGCTCATTAAAAATAGCTTTAGTAATCATTCGTCATCCATCTCTCTTTAGTCTTTTTGCCCTTTTCAGAATCATCCCTTCCGCAACATACACTGAACATGATCTCGAACCTACTTAGGACTTGCTTTTTAACTTGCTCCTATAATATGCGTATCACCATAGTTGGGTAATGATTCAACCATTAATCTTAGAGATGAACAACAAGAGTATCAAATAAGACTTCCTTGACAAAACCTGCTTTCAAAGTTCAAACAAATAGTTAATAAACGTCCTTGTAACTCCTAAAGAAATTCCTTGTATTATTGAAACGAGCAGTTTGCTTTGAATAATGATAGAAGGTCTGTTTGTTTTATGATAAGTTGGTGCCTGGATGAACTTGATGATGGATTAGTAATCATTAACCGTCAATTCCTGAGTTTCTGGTATACTAAGATACAAATCAGTATGAATCCTAGGAGATCTAATTGGTGTGGGGAATGGTGTACTCCTAGACTCCTATACAATCTTTCCTTTCTCCCTTCACTTTAAACCATACACTTCAATCACTTATTTACACTTGCCATCCTCTTCATTAACATTCACAGGTATGACAACATTAGTAATTTCCACCTCTTTATCATTAGTGATCTCCACCTCCTTATCCTTAGTAATCTCCACCTCCGGACTTTCCTTATCACTCCTGGGCTCTAACCTAGTGCCGGGAGTCTTTGGTTCATCATTCCTATGGAGTAAACTATCATCAATAACATTATCTGATCCTTCCATCATGTTTTCAATCACTATAGGACGCCAAGTGCTCTTTGACCAGTTCCACATTTTCTCTAGCTTTTTGCTCTTCTCGACTTTTGTGCTCAACAAGACTTACTTGTAATGTGTCTTGTAAAATCATTTCAGCTGCTTTATCAACAGTTGGCACTGGAGCTGGTGGAGTAAGACGCGTAGATCTCCTTTCAGGAAGACGAAAACGAATCACAGTTGATCGTTTTGGAGCACTTAACTTTGCTATATCCATTTTAGGGTTAGGTGACCTAGGGGCGCTAGGTGTCCTATGCGTTCCTTGGGTAGACTTAGTCGGATGTGACTGAGTCAGAGGAACATCTAACCCAAACACCTCCGCATACATCCGATAATGCTCCGTGTTCTTCATTTCTTCTTAAATCATCCAATCTGGAATTTTCATTCCAACGTTGTCTTTGTATCTCCTTGAATTAAAGATATTTTTCATTATATCATCATCTTTCAGGTTGTGATACCTGTCTCGAGCACGTCTTGAAATTTTAGGGAAACTAGTCATGTAATGACTAATGATGATCTTTGTAAATCTTGGATAAGGGATCGAAGATGTTGGATGATGAAGAGAAAAGTAAAGTCCTTCCCATAATAGCTCCGCATAGTCCACATGTATATTATTGACAAAGCAGTACAACATTTGCATTATCTGCAACGACGGTTGATCCCATCCAGTGACACGTGTTGTCAAGCATTTTGAAAATATCTTGCATAACGTTTACCATGGCTGTAGAAGACCAGTTGTCTTAAAGCTTGATGATGTCTTCAGCTCCATTGTAAAGCCTAATTGTTGTTTATAGAATGAAACCATGTCTAAAAATGACGGTGGTGTCACAAAGCTATCATGATTGTCGGCATTTGCTTGTGGTAAGTGAAAGATTGTCCTGAAGTCATCTAGTGTAAGAGAAAGCTCTTTCTTGTCAAGCATAAACGTGAGCCTATACTTTGATCCGTCTTCCTTCAAAGTATGCCAGAACTGTGCCATATAGATCCATGGTACAATAGAAGAAGCAGCAATACTAAATCGTAATGGATGATTCTTGATGATATTCGTCAGTATTTTGCTTTCAGGTGGGCTTCACATGATCACGATCAACCTTCTGATGCATCCATGAGATCATATCGTTTGTTTGGAGGACACAGTTCGTCTGGATGAACTTCAGTTGTATGTTGTTGTTGTGCCATGATGATTACTGAATGAATAAAATTGAGATGTTAGTTCACAAACAATTCTTTTGACATTTTTGTCTCTTTCCACTCTGTCTGTTTTATATGTTCTGGCAATTCTTTTCGAACATATTTTTGATCAGTTTGTTTCTCATGTGCTCGTTTTTGCTTTTTCTAGCACATGTCATATTCTTTATTCGAATTTTTCTTTTGATTTTTCATTTTGTGTGTTCTAGCAATTCTTTTTCGAACACACATTTGATTTGCTTTTTCGCGTATGGATTTAGCTCTCTCTGTCTGTTTTTTATAATATCCTCACCAAAATTTTTTTGTGACATGATACTCTTTCAAGAATGATGAAGATTTCTCTTTTGATTTTGAATAAACACCTTTTTTGTGAAATATAAAAGAGAAATCATACAACTTCTTAAAACCATTTTTGTGAAAGAGTATCATTTTGACACAATTACAGATTTTGAGAATTTTTTCCAGAAATCATTTGTCAGAAACTTTCATTATAATGATAACATTGAATTAGTCAATCACAAATCCACAACTGAATGGTCACTAAGTCACTCACTTCTCATTTTGTTCATTGCAGAAAACGGCCGAAACCGGACATGACTTAGACCACTTAAACAATTGAGACTTGGATTTTCAGATTCAAGTTATAAAACTTTTCCACTTTCATTTTTTGGCATGAATCCTAAACAATGTAGACAAACACATCTAAATTAATAATTGAATGGTCACTAAGTCACTCACTCCTTATTTTGTTCATTGCAGAAAACGGTCAAAACAGGACAAAATTGACTTGAGACCACTGTAAAAACAAATTAATATAGAACATATTTGACCCATAGCTTAGAATTCATTAAAACTCATTTCCGTTATACACAATCATGAGAAACTGATCATTTTTTTCCCCTCACATACATTCGAGAATTAAGCATCAAAAGCATTCATTAAACCACAAATCACATTTGTACTGATTTTTGACTTTTTGACATTACTGAATTTGACTTTTTTATATTACCGAGTTTGACTTTTTGATTTTTACTGAGTTTCACAATAGAGATCAAAGACGGATCCCTTTAACTTATGAAAAAACCAAACTCGATACGTTTATGTTTTATTATCATTATTCAGACTTCAAAAATTAAAAACCAAATCAAACTCGATAATTAACAAACTCGATAAACATCCCACCCATCCGAGTTTCTTTATCAGCATCGAGTTTATGATCTTAGACCTTTTCTAAGTTATTTTTCATCTATTACCACATAATCATTGATTATTATTGTCTTTGATCTAATCAATTATCTAAAGTTTGATAAATCCCAAATTCATAATCCCTATCTGTACCGAGTTTAAACTCGATAAATCAAAAGAGCTTAGAACTAAATCAAAACTCATATCAACTTACGTTTAAGAAAGAAAAGTAGTTGGAATCCGCCCGTAATAAGCTCGGAAAAACAAAATCGTTTTTGAATGTTACTCTCAAACTCGATAAGAGACTCGGTAAAAGAAAATTTAAAATGAAATTCATCTCTGCCTTTTATAGCAACCGAAAAAGATTCAGAAAATACACTTTTAGTCCCTTTAGTTTTATATTCTGAATTTTGAGTTTGATTTTTTTCAAAAACTCCCCCTTGAGTAAGGAAATCAAAAACTCCCTCTTGGAATGAAATCATACTAAGCAAGTAATCCGAAAATGAAGATGTTTGAGTTTAAAATTAAAACTCCCCCTTGAAAATATATCATTTTTCAAATTCAGTTTATTTGAGAGATCTTTGTTTTTATTTTATTCCCGAAATGATGTATATGAATGAAAATTTTTCCAATTACTCCCCCGCAGATTATGATTCCATATTTTCAATTGAAAGCTTTGTATAAAAAAATTTGGAATCATAAATCTAATCATGTGATCTTTTTAAATTATTATATATATTTTTAATAAAATATATGACAAATCTTTTTGGGATTTTGAAATTTTCAATTTTTTTTTTGTTTTTGTAAAATTTATTTACATGTTTTTGATGTATGATCTTTTCAAGAAGATAACTTTGTCAGGCTTTCCAACTGTGTTGGAGTCATACATCTCATACCAATGCGATGAACTAGATACTCAAAGCGTTCTTTTGGAAGAACTTTAGTAAATAGATCCGCAAGTTGGTATTCTGTCCCGAAAAAGTAAATTTCCACAGTACCCTTTTCAACATGTTCTTTAATAAAATGATACCGAATGTCTATGTGTTTTGTCTTAGAATGCTGGACTGGGTTGCATAAGATAGAAATGGCACTCTTTGTCATAGTCCTAGTGTTGTGGTGTACCATCCACATGACTTGAGCACAGGCATCCAGACAAGGAAACAATTCAGCTGTCACAGTAGACATCGCAGTACAATCTTGTTTCTTTCTAACTCCAACTTACGAGCTTTCCACCTAGAAATTGCAATCCTCCTGATGTGCTTTTACAGTCATCTTTACATCCTGCATGGTCCGCATCTGAATATGCAATTAGTTCAAATCCGAAATCCTTCAGATACCATAGTACCCATGTATGAGTATTGACTTATGTACCGAAGAAAGAACCTTTAACCTCTTAGAGGTGTTTGACCGTTAGGACTTGCTTGATAACAGCACATACAAAAAGTAGACAAAAGCAATGTCTAACACTGGCTGTTAGATACATAAGCCCTCCTGATCATAGCGAAACTATAAGTCGTTTGAATCAGTAGGAGTGCCTTGTATTCCAGCATATCCAACCTCTTAGGTTGTACCATAGGTTAGCTCATGGAGAACACACTCATTTCCAGTAAAAGGAAAGGTACCATGATTCTTTAACAATTCGAATCGCGTATGTGTGACTGACTTATGAATATGCCATGGGAGATTGATGACTTGAAGTCCAAGAAAGAACCTCATAGTTTCCACTACCCATCATATGACATTATCAAAATTATTTTTCATTAGGTATGGCAAAACTGATTTGAAAAATCTATGATTTGTGATCCAAAAAAATGTCTTCAACATAAACTTGACCAAGATAAATGTCTCCCCCCGTGACGTCGTGTGAATAAAGTCTGGACAATAATACCGTTAATGTGAAACATGTTCAATTAAAAAGAAGACAAATTTGTTATACCATGCACGAGTGCTTATTAAGACCGTATAGAGCTTTTTTTCAACCTGTAGGCGAGATCTAGGAATTCTGGATTGAATAACCTCATGTGGAGGTTGGCTGACATAAAAACGTTTTCTATTCAAATGACCATTAAGAAAAAAGCCGTTTTTAAACATCCATTTGAAAGATAGTGATATTCTAATGAGCAACATAAGCAATAAACATCCGAACGGCCTCAAGACGAGCAACAGGAGCAAATGACCCTTCAAAATCAATGCCTTTTTCCTGCCTATATCCTTTTGCCACAAGACAAGTTTTGTTTCGAACCATAATATTTTCAGCATCACACTTATTCTTCCAAAGCCATAAGAGAGCAATAAGATTCTTTCCTTCTGGTCGTCGGAACGAGTTCCAAACGTTGAAGTCCTCTTCAATATTGATTCAACTCATATTGCATGGACTCAATACAACTATGATCTGCCATAGCTTCTTTGATATTCTTTGGTTCAATAGTGTTGACGGTTAATGCATACATGCATACCTCAGAATCTGTGTGTAGCCGTTGGCGAGTCATGACAAGTTTGGATGGGTCACCAATAACTTGGTCTAGAGGATGATCCCTTAAATCCAAAGTGAGTTGAGGGTTGTACTATTGTGGAAAATTTGCACAATGATGGTTCTAGAGCCGTTGTTGATAACTTAATTTCCTCATGACTTGGAGGATTATATGGAACAAACTGTGAATTGCCATCAAAATCAGCAGAATCTTCTTGATTGAATTCATCAGCCTCAGTTAAAGAGATTGGAGATGTTTGTTCATCAGATGTAGTTACAATGGTAGGAGCCTCTTGTTCGTCAACGGTAATTGAAGATGTAGAAGGTGAGTCTTCATGAATTTGAGTCGGTTGTGCAGTGGAATTGATGGGTGTATCAAAAAACTTCTTCTCAAAATATTCTTCATACATTGGACCAAACAAATTATCTAAATCTTCTTTAGATGGAGTATTCATTGTTTCTGCTGATGAATTATGATTTATGAATCGTTGAAGCTCGGGTTCTAAACAATTATGTTCAGAAGCCATAGCTGTGAGCTCGTCAAACTTGACATGTATGGTTTCCATAATCTTTTTAGTGCGTCGGTTATAGATTTGAAACCCTCTTGATGTTTCCGAATAACCAATAAAGACCCCAATGTCTGCTTTTAGGTTTTCATTTTTCAAGATCATCTCGGTCATCAGGTTGATGGATAACACAATGAAGCCAAAACACATTAAAATATTCAACATTCGGCTTTCTGCCATGTAATAGCTCATAAGGTGTTTTGTTATGTCGTGTATGAATGATTGACCGATTTTGAGTAAACAAGTCGAAGCCACTAAGCTTCAACCCAAAGAAAATATCCAGTAATCGAGAAAAGATAACCACTATACTAGCAGCTTCCAACAAATTTGATTAACGTCTTTCAACTACCTAATTTGTGCTGAGGCGTTCGAGCAATTTGAAATTGTTGCATGATTCCAAACTTTCATAATGATCTTAAGAGTTTCAATTTTGAATTCAGTACCATTGACTGTACGAAATCTTGCTAAACTTGGCAATTATAATTCATTAAGCTTAGCATGAATTTCTTTATAATCTCTGGAGTTTCATCTTTCGAATGAAGAAAGTAAACCCATGTATATCGAGATAAGCATCCACGATCACAAGAAATGACACTTCTTTCCCCATTGAATCGAAGCTACCCGTAATGGAAACCGCATAAATCCTAATGAAGTAATCTAAATTTGAGTGATCAGTTAGAACTAATTTGAGTGGATGAGAAAGCTATCTGCTTTTTCCTCTTTCACAATAATAACAAAGGATGCTATTTCCATATTTAAACTTGGAAGACCATCAACCAAGACAGTCTGGTAAAGATCGTTTATGTGCCAAAATGAAGATGTGAGAGTCTGTGGTTCCATAACCAAGACTTTGTCGAAGTTTCCTTAACAATAGACAAATGGAGAAGAAGCAACCATGTCAAAAATGGAGATGTATATAAAATTTGATTCCCGTTACTACTGCCTTTACGCAAATCATCTTCCTTCCAGATAACGCACATACCAAAGACTTATAATGGAAAAACCACTTCTAAATCGCCATACCACAAAGATTGTGACACGCAAAAGGAGATTGTGTCCAATACCTTCAACATAATATACATGACAAATAGTGATATTGCCGCTGTATATAATCCACCATAGAGCCTGTGATGCTGCAAAAATTAATCATTTCCAAAGGAACTGTGCCCCATGAATGTGTCAATGAAATTTTTCAGCAATTGATCGATCACCCGTCTAATCTTTGAACACCACTATCAACAATCCATAGAACTATTGTACTACCTGTAACACAAGATGAAACACCAACATGGACAAGTGGGCAATTTTGAATACCCATTTCTTAACAAAGACCGATTGTTTTTCAGATGAACGACAATTCTGACCATTCGGTTTTGTGTTAACAGGATACCAAACAACATTTGATTTTGATTTAAACCATTTTTGCCAAATTCGACTAGTTTGAATCCCATGTATCTTCAATTTATGTGTCTTAAAGATTTATCTAGTAACTTCTTTTCTATTGTAACTAGAAAACCTTAATCGTTAGCGTTTTGAGGTACTATCCGACGATCATCTTAGGTTTGGAGACTAACATAAGTATTTTTTAGTATCTAAAGACTTAGATAGTGCGATCTCCTTAGAAAAACCCTAGTCCTTGTGAACTACAAAAATAGTACATAAGATTTTGGTGTTTTAGATTTAGTGGATAAGTTTTCTACGAACATTCGAATGCACAATCAATATATACTTTGCAAAACATTCAGCTTTGACATGGAATACAGCCCAATTTTGCACACAAGAAACACATAACAAAGTTTTTCGCTTAAGTAAGCATTTTGCAAGCATAACATCAAATACATTCTCTTTGTTAGAGATAGACAATTTCAGATGTATTATCTTGTTAGCTTAGTTTTTCTAACGTAAACTACTACTTTCTTTGCTGGCTTCTTAGAGTTAGCTGACACTATTCTTGACATGTGAATCTCTACTTATTGGTCTTCTAACACTAGATGCAGCATTCATTCCTGTAGAAGATAAATCATGCTTAGCCTCGTTTGTTTGTGATTCATGTGTTGTGACAACTTTGTACATTCTAGGTGCTATGACATTTTTGTTTGAATTTACCCCTCTTTGTTTGGCATGTTGAAGTTTTGTAAAGTGACTGGTTTTGACACGACATGGCTTTTGCTTCTGATTTTTGAACATCTGTTTTCTTTTGAATAACGTGTTTGTGTAATGTGTGACACAAAGAAGAGGTTGAGTACCCATTGTCTTGCAAACTTAGGTATTTACAACTTACTTTTTCAACTATTATGCCAGTCTAGTTTTTTAACTCAGATATGGTAAACAAAAGATTCTGATTCTCAGCACGAATAGCACCATAAGCATCTTTTTCTCACAGACATACAATTAAATCGTACCATTTTTGTTTTGAGTTTGAGACCTGTTCTTTTTTGATTGATTTAAAAAAAGCTTTTGATATATCAAATTTTACATTGTCCCGTTCTGTTTATCAAAGTATTGCATCGTAAAAATCCAAAGACACGTACTCATCTCCAAGTAAGAAAACTCATTTCACACAATTGAAGAATACTAGTAATCTTTAATGATATGCAAGAACTAGAGAGGTAAGTGGGTTGGAAAGTTTCTAGAGAAAGAAAGTAATATTGAATATTATGTGTGTGAAAAATAAGAAATGAAACAACCAACCACCCTCTCCAAGACATGGAGAGGGTATATATACTACATACATAGGCCGGCCATGGGCTTTACTAAAGCTTCCATGGGCCTTGGGCCATATTAGCTTACTAAGCTTATCATATGTTAAACTACGGGCTAAGACTATTACAACTTGGAAGTGACCGATACTTTTCTTGTTTCCAACAATCTCCCCCTAAGGGAGGTCACTCCATTTTACAAAATTTAAACCTAGCATACTATGCTATATCTCTTAGTCTTTAGCTCGTAAACTTGACTTTCTCTTGTGAATATGTTGTAGTAATCTTTGACTTTAGGCTCGAGCTTGTTCCTTTATCTTTACTTGTAAGTGGAGATGTGATCTTGAGCACTGTGAGATCATCAACCAAGCATAATCTCGTTTCGCCATCTTGTGACTTTGTCATCTTGTGATCTTGTGACTTCTGGACCGACATGCTCATACCATTCTTGATTTGTTGACTTGGAAAGCTTTAATGTTGCATCTTTCTTGAAATTCTTTAACTTTAACACTTCGTCACTTCGAGAAAGACGTTCGGTATCAGAGTGACGAAAACTTCTTTGAAATTCTTTGACTTTAATACTTCGTCACTTCAAGAAAGACGTACGGTATCAGAGTAGCGGAAGTCTTGAAACATGTACTTGAGCTTTCATGATGTCTTTATGTTTGTCGGTCGGGTATGAGCATGTGGTTATGAATCTTGTGAGTCAGCTGGAATCAGGTACCTTCATCACCATCTTTACGTATCCTGCATTTAAATAGTTAGGAATAAATCTGGGGGACGAATATGGCTTTGTCATTCGTCCAGGTGTGGTTGGAGTAACCTTCGAATATGTGAGGATCGACTTGTGATCAGGTAGATTCAATTTAAGAAGAATCTACTTGACAGGATTTATAGCTGAAGTATAGAATCTTTCTAACACATTTGCATTAGATTCAACAAACTCAGCATGTTCTCATTATCGGAACGTCTCAAA
>BQNB010098493.1:0-25142 GCA_026074375.1 Tanacetum coccineum
AGTCAATGTTGAACAGATGGTTTAAAAAAATATAGGGTACAACCTCGAATTATAGAATTGGTTCCTATTATCTTCATGTCAGCTGGCTCTGTGGTGTACTTAGTGTCTAAGGCAATTGGAACGATGTCACTGAAGGCTAAACTCAACGGATATGAGGCTTCTATCAGCTAGGTTCTATGTACTTGCAATAATTATGTCCTTAACTTTAACTTCAAGTCTATTAGAAGTTTCTTCAGTACAAGAATCCCATAATCTTCATCATTCTAACTCACTAATAGATAATTCAATCGAAGGAAATCTCCTGTTTCCTACCATGGACGGTTTCTAGGTTTAGGCCATATAACAAATCATCAATGTAATCGCACTGGTTAGGAATTGTTCTAGGGTGACTAGCGGTGTAACTCGATTTCGGCTGAAGGCGCGATGTAAGATAAGGTTGGCTCTACTTGCTAAGGTTGTGCAAAACTCTACTTAGTTACTGTGTTGGATGATACGGATACTCATGACAAGGACAACGTAGGGATACGGACACAAGATATCGTTAGAAAATAACAGAAAGGTTATTTTGACAAGGTTTTAGGCTGACTTCTCGCAGCATAGCATGGTCCTTCCTGAATTAAACATATGTGATCAGGCTATGTATAATTTAGTGACTAACGATGAAATGCTCATTTCGTCAAACTAGTGTCATGTTTAAAAATTTTATATGGTATAAACGGTATGGTTTATATGGTAGCAACACACTTCGTAAAAACGAAAACAAGGTAGTTTATAGAACGACACAAGACATTTTGCAAGATAGCGAAAAATAGTTTATGAGGTGATAGCAAAATAGTTTACGAGAAAAACACATGACAGTTTATAATGTAACAGTAGGAGTTTATGATATGGTAACAAGTAGTTGACAAAATAGTTTATAAATGACGACGAAATAGTTTATAAAAGACAGCGAAATAGTTTATAAGATGACAACAAAATGATTTTGTAACATGAAATCAAAATAGTTTACGAGCTAATAGCAAAATGATTTATAATATAATAGCAAAATAGTTTATAAAATGTCAACAAAGTAGTTTATAAAATGATAGCAAGAGAGAAAATGATAGTGAAATGGTTTGTAAGACGGTAACAATTTAAGGACTGTAACTAACGGAATCATCAAGACTCATAAGTTAATAGAGAATTTTAAAGACATCCACACGATACAACGAAATTCATTAGTAAATTACTAGTGCAAATCTCTTAGGGGATATAGTTCAAGAAGGTTTCGAATTATGTCTCACTAGGAAAGGCATGAATAATTCCTCTTTAAGCATCAGCATTATCTTTAACGTCGTTAGAGTTCTCGCGAGCTTTTAACTTCTAAATATGGTTTGCACTGTTTAGCTTTGGAAAATCACTCTTGTAATGTCCTGGCTTGCCACACTCATAATAGGTACCTCAGGTTCCTAATTTGCCATTGGGGGCCTCTAAGTCATTATCGAAATGGGTGTCCTACAATCCCAAATCATATAGCCAACTCTCTTGTGGTTGTTGCACTTCATAGTGCATCACCCAGTGTGGTGCAACTTACACTTGTTGTAAAAATTTAACTTTCATACATATCTATTCTTATTATTTGGTCTAGCAGTATAAGCCCTCACGACCTTTTATCGTTTACTTTGTTGTTGGCATTCCTTGCCACCTTAGCTTCATAACGTACGACCTGATCCATCGAGTCGTGAGCCATGCGAATTTTTGCCTCATAGACAGCAATAGCTTCAATAGCATTAGCAATTCATTGTGTTACAATATGCTCAATCCTCACGAAACTCATTCCTTGTCTCGTTGTCGGTATTTTCTTCAAAAACAAACAGAGTAAAGAAAATAAAATAAGTTGAATCTCAAAAGTCGTGCTTCCAAAAATGGAATGTTATGAGGTGACAAGTTAAAGTTGTGTTTGAATTAATTAGCATGTTTTTAGGCGATTGGTACGTGGTGACGTAGGAGTTTCAAAAGTACATGGCGGGTTCTCAATTTAGGTTCGATTAGTAAGAATACGTAGGGTCGGCAGACTGTGACAAATTTGATGTTATTTAAAATAGTTTTATGTAAACTCATGAAAAAGTCTTAAAGATCATCGTCTCAGTCACGATGTCTTGGGAAACGTTTAGAGACCATTGTGTCACTCATAATGTCTTAGAAATGTTTAGAGACCATTGTTTAACCCTTAAAGGGTACATCCGGAGAATTATTTTTTTGAATATAGTTGCACAGGTCCTATATTTAAAGCCTAAGATAACTTTGGGCACCAAGCTATGATAACTGATTACTGGAGCTAATAATGAAGATCCTATTATAGTTATACCATTGTCGAATACTAATATAGTCTAATAACCATTTGAAGTAGTTCCATCTTGAGTGTCAAATCATATTCACATTCTCATAAAAAACAAAGATACAATACAAGGCATGCCTCATCAATTAAAGAAGCTAAATAAAAGAGGAGGGACCTAAAAAACAAATAATACAAACTAAACTAAAACCTTCTCACTAAACAACATAAGAAGCACTGAAAATTATGTTAAAACCTTTTAATCACAAAAAGAGAAAAATACCCGCCTATAACGAGAGTGATCAAGGCTCACAAAGAGAATATATATTCTCCCATGAACCTAGACCACCCAAAAGAACACTACCAGCCAAAGAGGAGTACAACTCAACATATAAAACATATCTGTATACTTGAAATGCAACCACACAGGATGACCCAACTGTAGTCACAAATGCAGACATTTTAGAACAAATAAAACTCAGAATACCATCGCAGACAGTACAAACAGAACAGAAGGACACTCTACCTAATCTTGAGCAAAATATGTCAAAAAAACACAATGAATCCGTATATTTATAGGATCCCATAACCATTGTTTCCAATCTATCTCTTTAAATTTATTTGATCTTGATAATGAAGGTGTAAGAATAGACCAGCCTACAACCTCGATACTAGCACGGATAACTCGAACGTTGAAGACAACACACACACCAGCAGATTATGTACTCGGTAGAAAAGTAAAGAACACGTGCACAAAAATAACCCTAACCGAATGATTAGATTGAAAGAATGAAGTACAAAACACCCCTCCCCCTCACTTCCTTTTATAGAGATGAGGGGGGAGAACAAACCCTAAGTCAGTCATGGGCTGGGCTTGGGACACAAGTTAACCCACGACCCTTTATTTTGACTAATAACAAGCTTAACACTTGACTACCCTGGACTTTTGCTAAATCAAAGACTAAACATAACAATTTCCACCTTAGGCTTTATATTAGCCTACACCAACATTCAGCAACTCCAAGCAATGTTGTAACTTGAGTCCAGGTACCACCTTCGTCAAGGCATCCGCAACATTGAGTTTAGTACCCACCTTTAGAACTTTAACCGTCTTTGCTTCTAAGACCTCTCTGATAAAGTGATAACGCACATTGATGTGCTTAGTCCTTTCATGAAAAACATGATTCCACGATAAGTGAATCGCGCCCTGATTATCACAATTAAGTGCCACAGTGTTAAGCTCTACGCCCAACTCTTCCAAGAGTCCCCTTACCCAAATAGCTTCCTTCACAGCCTCCGTAAGGGCCATATACTCCGCCTCTGTAGTTGAAAGAGCCACCATATGTTGTAGGATTGCCTTCCAGCTTACAACACATCCTTGTACTAAAAATGCGTAACCAGTTATATACCTACCTTTATCCGCATCCTTAGCGTAGTCTGAATCAACAAAACTTGTTACGTCCATATGGTTGCCACGATTTGTCCCATACACCAAACCCATATTTTTAGTACACCGCAAATATTTCAAAATCCACTTCACTGCTTCCTAATGATTTTTACCCGGATTCGCCAAATATCGGATAACTACACTTACTGCATACACTATTTCTGGTCTCGTGCACACCATCAAGTACATTAAGCTCCTAATAGCATTTGCATACATCACCAAACGAGCCGAAAAGGGATAAAACAGCACCGCAAACATTTTTCGAACAATATATAACGCGGACACACAAAAACAATTAAATTGTTTTTAATTATCAGTATTTATTTAATAAAAATATTAAATAAAATTGGTTAATAAAAAAAAAAAAAAAAAACATCAATTTAATTAAAAAGCGTTGTGGATAACGCGAATACGCCGAGTTAAAATACCAATTTTAATTTCGAACAAGGAGGCAAGACCGGTTCACAAAAGGAATACAGATATTTTAGTAAATATTATCAAATATTTACTGAAAATTATCAAGTAAATACTGTCATTTTTATCAGAAAAATGATTCGGAAGAACAATGGCGCAAGTTTCGGAGAGTTGAATCGTCCGTTAGGTCATTCAAAGGAGTCCGCGAGACCGTTTTTATAAAAACTACAAAATGTTACACTTAGTCCCCAACATTTCCAATTATCACTTTAATATAAAGTTTTTAATATATAATAAAATTTATATACATATTTTTCTTTACACTCTCAAATAAAACACTACACACTCCTCTTATTAATCTCTCTCCCTCCTCCCATGTCCAGGCCGCCCCACCGCCGTCAGACACCATCTTCTCCGCCAACTTCCGCCACCACCACGTCGCCACAACAAGCCGGATAAAGTTTTCCGTCGGATTTTCGACCAACACCAAAAAGACTCCCCATCCTTTGCTCTACCCGATCCACTAACTCACTCTCTCCCACGCGCCACTCCACCCACCCCCACGTCACCACCACAACCGCCACCCAATCCAAGGGTGCGCGTGGTTTTATAACCACCAACAACAGGTGCGTTTGGTTTGGTTATAGAATCAAGGGTGCGGGTTGGTTTTGATTTTTGAACCGCAAGGGGAAGGGGTTGTGGGTTCGAGTATTCACCATGAAGGGTGCGCTCTCGGGTTTAGTTTATCAACCACAAGGGTGTTGTTTTTCTTGGCAGCCCAGATGTGTTGGGAAAATCAGTGGGGACCCAAGGCGTGTTGGGTTTTGGGTGGCAGCGAAGAAAGCCACGAGGATGTGTTAGTTCGTCTAAATCACCCCAAGGGTCCGTTTGGTTTATTTATGAACAAAAAGGTGCGTTTGATGTTGTAAAAACCCCTCAAGGGGGCGTGTGTTTGTTCGGCACAGGAAGCCGCCAGGGAAGGGGTTTTGTGGGTCTCGCAAGCAACAAGTTGCATTATTGGTGGGTTGGGTCGGGTTGTTGTGGTAACAGCCGGGTATAAAAACCGGTGAGGGTGCGTTGGGTGGTTTCCAGCCGCAAAGGGTGCGGGTGGTTTGTGGTAAGAACAACCCGCAAAAAGGGGCGTTTGGTTCTTGTAGTTATCACCAAATAAGGGTGCATTTTGGGTTGTCTTATAACATCAAGGGTGTTTGTTGTTCGGGTTTATAACAGCCGAGGAGGGGTGTGCGTCCGACTTGGTTTAACCACCCACCGGTGACCTTGGTTCGGGGTATGGCAGCGGGGACAGCCGGGGTGGCTGATCGTGACCGCGGGTTCGGGCCAGCTAGGACAGCGGGTCGGGATGGTTTAAACAGCTAACGGGGGTTGATTGTGCAATTGGGACGGGTTGGTTTGCGGTAACAAGCCGGGTGTGGTTCAGGATAGACCGCGAAAAAGGAGGGGTGTTCGTGTCCGGTTGGTTGTGGTTCACAGCCGGGGGCGTTTGGTTGTGTATACAACTAGGAGTGTCCGTTTGGTTTGGCAGTTTATGCCAAACGAGGGTGTTTGGTTTGGCAGTTTATGCCAAACGGGGGTGTTTGGTTTGGCAGTTTATGCCAAACGGGGGTGTTTGGTTTGGCAGAAAATGACATGGGGCTTGGTAGAAAAGAACATAGGGCGTGTTTGGTTTATTTACACAATAAGGGTGCGTTTGGGTAGCAGGATTGACACAAGGGCGCGTTTGGTTGCCGTGACAGCAGTTAGAGTACGGTTGGCTAGTGATGATCATCAAGGTTTTCGTTTTTGAAATATATAATCTTAACTAATAAGAATATAACAAGAATTGATATAAATATTAACACCTGACCGTGGTTAAATGGGTTGAAATAAATGTGGACAAATATTATTTTTTCGGATACATTATATTAGACTACGAACGAATAGAAAACACTATGACTTCATATCAAGTTTACAATATGAAAATAATGTTTATAAATGATAAATTAATAAACAATCTTGAAATGTTAAATAATTTTCTATAAAATAAATTATGAAAGTGGATTTGCAATAAAGTCCTATTCGATTTTGGATCATTTTATAATCAGAAAGTCATGGCGCAATTTATATAGATTTCTATATTGAATAAGTTTTAACTATAACTTATATGTTTATTAAACGTTAAGGAGCTAAAGTTATAATTTAATAAAATATTAAAGTATAACTATACCAATAACATGACAGAACGAAAACAATACTTTTTACAATGAATAATTAATTTTAGACACGCTCTGTCAATGAAACGAAACATGATTATAAAATATAAAATTATATTTTAAAATCGTTATGAACGGTTACAAACAGAAGCATCGTTGTTTAATTTATACATTAAGACTTTTGTCTGCTTATTCAAATCTTTAACAATTGAATTGCTGTCCGAAATAATTGGATCTTTTAATATTATTCACAAACATTTTATATAATACTAGCAAATTATTATATACTTTACATAAATCTTCGGTTGATCGTTTTTATGATATAATTCCAACGTAAAATGACAAATGGGTTATTTTTCACATGAATATATAAAGTATATATATTTCCTTCACTTTGGGAATATTCTAAATTTATTTATTTAACCAACCACCAAACCATTTCAAGATTAAAATCTAATCTTTTATCAACGTCGCGTTGACAGATCATTCTCCCGGAAACCCAATACATTACCTAGCTATGTGGGGGACTTAGCCGTAATTAAGCGCATCTTCACGGTCCAGGCAGCTTCGTCTTCCGTTCGTATTGTGCATATTAATCCCTATCTGGTCAATCATGTCTCATCATCAAAGTGAAATTAGATGCCTACACTATCAATCGTTCTTCGAACATCAAGAGTGAGTTCATAGCCCCAAGTTTTACATGTTTTACATATATTTTGGGGTGAGAACATGCTTGTTACAAATTCAATTACGTGTTTGATTTAAACTCGTTACGTGTTCATTTTCAACTCGTTTGTATACATGTTTACAAACGCATTTATATGGTTGATTACCTGTTTGGTTTAATCATACTCATTTATATATCTCGCGAGGAGATACAATACTTGGATTACTTTTTGAACGTAACAGCATTTATAACTTTTATGATTATGGATTAGCTTAGGTTGCATGAACTGTAAATCACTTGGAAGGTGAGCGCAGTGTTATAAGAAACAGAGCTATTTTGGGATTGACTATTCCCGTTCGGGTTGAACTAGCAACACCGGGAACGAACGTATAACATGTCGGATTACGATAGATTGGCGCCTGCGGGGTCAAACAATCACACATACATATTATTGCCCGGTGTGTGCTTGGAGGGGCCAAACCGAAGGGGAAGCATATTCTTTAATATTGCCCCGGGTACCTTTAGGGGCACCGGTAACGTTGGAACACATTCTTTATTATTCGCCCGGGTGTTCTTGGAGGAAACACCTACTATGGTAACCCCTTTGTAATTACTTATGCCGTGAATAAGAGTGTCATACATACAAGTTAACGACACAGTTCCATGAACTTAAAAGTAAGGGTAATCATGGTTTTATACAACTCCTTGAATAAGGAAAATACATTTTTGGATATTTGTGATCCAACCTTGACACGAACATTTGATACTATTTTGGGGAAAGAAATGGTCTTGCAATTTACAGCTAATTGATTTCTAAAAATCATACATACATTTTGGAAGGACATTTAAGGATTTAAATGGTCACACAATTATTTTATGATATTGTAGAGAGACAGTAGTCACTAACCGTTTTTATATGACACTGTAATGATACAGTGGGCAGACACATTTATTGGAACTAACGTTTTGTATTTACAGAAACCTAAGACTCACCAACTTTATGATGACCTTTTAAGCATGTTTTCTCAGGAAAAATTAATGCTCTGATTTCTTGAAGGGCATTGGAGTCTATACATTCAAGCTTTTCAATGTATCAATTATGGACAAATGTATATTCAATTCAAGATTTTGATTAAATCAACATAGATGTTTTTACAAACGACGACATTTAGAGGTCGTTCTCTTGTATCTAGCGCTTGTATTATGAAAGTAGCACCCCATGTAGGTATTCCCGCAAGCATGGGTTGTATTGTTTTGGGGGTTACAGATTGGTATCAGAAGCACTGGCTATATAGAACTAGGATTGCATATTTACCTAGACAATAGGTCGTTTTCACAAATATTGCATCACAATAAATAACAAACATTATTCAAAGTGCATACACGCTTACTTGCTTAAGTGCTTACGTTAGCGTGCTGCATAAGTGGCGTACGTGGCATACAGTATATAATATATATATGTGCTTGCATATCCCTTTCGCGTATAACGTACGCCTTAAAATATATAAAGTTATATATAAATATCATAATATTTTTAAGACATTGTGGGTTGCACAATGGTCTCATTCTACTCGTCAGACATTGTGAGTTATACAATGGTCTCATTTTACTTCCTAGACATTGTGAGTTGCACAATGGTTTCATTCTGTCCTCGGGCATTGTAAGTTAAACAATGGTCTCTAAGGACATTAATTTCTTCATAGTTTTATACTATATTGTATTAACCGAAGACGTATTAATTTTTTTGGTTACATGGGAAATATGTATAAATCTAAGTATACAAGTCTTGTAAGGCGGGCGGGACTGGTAATAGAGGATTTATATGATAATGTGCTATGTTGACTGGTTCCATCGAGACTTTTACCTGGTGTACACAACCACGGGTGACTCATTTAACTATCTTGACCTCTATTTGAACTCGCCTGGCAGTATTTACCCACTCCCAGCTTCCCCAAAGACGAGTTTGAACATCGTCCCATACTCAATAAAGCACCAGAATGCATGTCGTCATGTCATCCACCACCTTGAAGTTATATGAGAGTACTAAGCGTTAAAGCACCGGAATTATTAAGTAGCTGTGGATTTATGATCGTTTAGTTTGAAAGGATAGGGACGCCTTCAGTAAATAAAAAATCATAATCACCGAACCATAAGTTTAATCAAATGATTATTTCATAAATTAGGACGCTTCCTTTATGCAAATAATGAATTATAAATGAGTGGGCTTTAAATGGTATCCGCATATGACACGAGTATGAACCTAAATTACGAAATATATGCCAGAATCTGTTGAACAGGGTCCAGAGACACAATCGTGTCTTACTTACTACAGCAGAATCTTAAGAGGCCACACTTGGAACTACCTTATCTCATTCTTGAGTTATTACTCTTGCCATTGCCAATCCTCGCAATCATGAACTGTTCGTGGAACTAACAGATGTGTTACACACTTGAGCTAATGGAGCTGATTCATCGAACTAACGACTGAGTACCATAATCCGTCGTCTATCGCATAAGCTCTATCGCGAGCTCCTCTCATTTATTGAACTTTATTCTGGGGATATTGTTTCTCGGAGGGTCCTCACCCTCTGCAGTCCCATCAACCACCGTTTGTCATAGTTAACCTCGTTATGTACTGTTGTTGGGTCCTGGAGGTGGTCCCCCGATTGTATTAAACTTTATCAACTAAGTGATGAAAACCCACGCTTAAACAGATCAGCATAACTTCGATATAGTATTCAGTTGAATTACTCATTGCAGACAAACAGTAATACCAAATTTAAGTCACTATACTAATTAAGTACTAAGCAGTAAATCGGGTACTTACATCCATCATTCCCCCCCGTTGATGTGGATTAATCAAACTTACAGTAGTAAAACGAGGACTCTGCCTTAAGACATTTATGACTTTATATAGACATAACCACGCGACTACACTTTCTCCATTGATGTGTTCACTATTAAGAGGCTTTCTTCATAAAGCGTTTATACAAATTATAAACTTTGAAAAAGAGGTTCCTTCTAAGATGCATAATTCTAATGGATTGGATATCCTGATCAACCTAGCCGAAATTTAGGTATATTAAGAGGTGTCGAAACACCAGTTATTGCTGAATAAAGTTATCAGCGTCATGTTCAACCGGTTTAGTAAATCTTAAGTCTTTTCTTAGTCACACTAAGCGGATAACACAGATTTAATCTCGGGACGAGATTTCTTTATAAGGGGTTTTTTTTTAATGTACTGTACCATCTGAGAAGTTTCGGATTTTTAAGATAACTATTTTACCCCTTGGACTTAGTCTGGTTTGACTTACAGAACAACCATCTAAAACACATTTTCACTTCTCGACCCAAAACAATTCGATGAGAAAACGACTTTCCTGACAACATTTCATTTTGTGCCCAGACCTGGAAACCGAGACCGAAAAGGGATATAACACACCGCAAAACATTTTTTCGAACAATATACGACGCGGACACACAAAAACAATTAAATTTGTTTTTAATTATCAGTATTTATTTAATAAAAATATTAAATAAATTGGTCATCATTTTTAATTAAAAAGCGTTGTGGATAACGCGAATACTCGAGTTGAAAATCCAATTTTATTTCGAACAAGGCGAGACCGGTTCACAAAAGTAATAACAGATATTTTATTAATATATAAAATATTTATGAAACATTATCAAGTAAATACTCATTTTTATCAGAAAAATGATTCAGAAAACAATGGCGCAAGTTTCGAGAGTTGAATCGTCCGTTAGGTCACTCAAATGAGTCCCGAACCGTTTTTATAAAAACTACACCAAAAATGTTACACTTTAGGTCCCTCAACTATTCAATATCACTTTTAATATAAAGTTTAATATATATAAATATTTTATAATACATATTTTCATTTCACTCTCAAATAAAACACACAGAAGAAATAAAAAGTTAACAACTAAACACACACTCTCTTTTAATCTCTCTCCCTCCTCCCATGTCCGGCCGCCCCACCGCCGGCCAGCCACCATCTTCTCCGGCCAACTTTCCGGCCACCACCACGTCGCCGTCGCCGGAAAAGTTTTCCGGCGAGGATTTTTCGCCAACACCAAAAAGACTTCCCCATCCCCTTTGCTCTAACCCATCCACTAACTCACTCTCTAGACTCTCTTCCTCGCGCCTCTTTCACCACCCCCACGTCCACTCACCAACAACCCGCCAACCCCTCCCAAGAGTGCGCGTGGTTTTAAATAACCACCAACAACAGTGCGTTTGGTTTGGTATATATGAATCAAGGGTGCGGGTGGTTTGATTTTTTGAACCGCAAGGGGAAGGGTTGTGGGTTTCGAGGAGTTGCAACCAACGAAGGGTGCGCCCTCGGGTTTACGGTTATAACCACAAGGGGTGTTTGTTTTCTGTGCGCAGCCCACCCCAAGTGCTATTGGGTTTGGGTGCACAAGAAGCCACGAGGATGTGTTTGGTTCGTCTTATATCACCCCAAGGGTCCGTTTGGTTTTGATTTATGAACCAAAAAGGGTGCGTTTGATGTTGTAAAACCCCGCAAGGGGGTGTTTGTTTGTTCGGACAGGAAGCCGCAAGGGGAAGGGGTTGTGGGTTCGCAGCAACAAGTGCATTTGATTGTGGGTTGGGTCGGGTTGTTGTGGTAACAGCCGGGTATAAAAACCGGTGAGGGTGCGTTGGGTGGTTTCCAGCCGCAAAGGGTGCGGGTGGTTTGTGGTAAGAACAGCCCGCAAAAAGGGGCGTTTGGTTCTTGTAGTTATCACCAAATAAGGGTGCATTTTGGGTTGTCTTATAACATCAAGGGTGTTTGTTTTTGTTTCGGGTTATAACAGCCGGGGGAGGGGTGTGCGTCGACTTGTTTAACCACCCACCGGTGACGCTTGTTCGGGTATGGGCACGCGGGACAGGCCGGGTGGGCTGTCGTACGCGGGGTGGTGACGGGCCAGGCTAGGGACAAAAAAGCGGGGTCCGGGATGGTTAATACCAGCTAACGGTTTGATTGTGGATTGGACGGGGTGGTTTGCGTAACAAGGCCGGTTGTGGTTTCGGAAAGACCCGAAAAATATGAGGGGGTGTTCGTGGTCGTTGATTTTTGTGGTTCACAGCCGGTGCGTTAGGTTGTGTAAACAGAAGAGTCCCGTGTTGGTTTGGCAGTTTATGCCAAACGAGGGTGTTTGGTTTGGCAGTTTATGCCAAACGGGGGTGTTTGGTTTGGCAGTTTATGCCAAACGGGGGTGTTTGGTTTGGCAGAAAATGACATGGGGCTTGGTAGAAAAGAACATAGGGCGTGTTTGGTTTATTTACACAATAAGGGTGCGTTTGGGGTAGCAGGATTGACTAAGGCGCGTTTGGCTGCCGTGACAGCAGTTAGAGTACGGTTGGCTAGTGATGATCAACAAGGGTTCGTTTGAAATATATAATCTTAACTAATAAAATATATACCAAGAATTGATATAAATATTATAATCTGACCGGTGGTTAAATGGGTTAAATAAATGTGACAAATTATTATTTTTCGGATACATTATATTAGACTGCGAACGAATATAAAACACTATGACTCGTATGAAGTTACAATATGAAAATAATGTTTATTAAATGATAATTAATAAACACTCTTGAAATGTTAAAATAATTTCTATTAAAATAAATTAGGAAAGTGGATTTGCAATAAAGTCTTCGAATTTGGATCATTTTATAACAGAAAGGTCATGGCGAAATTTATATAGATTCTATATTGAATAATGTTTTACTAGAACTTATATTGTTTATTAAACCGTTAAAGGAGCTAAAGTTATATTTTATAAAATATTAAAGTATAACTATACAATAACATGACAACGAACGAAAACAATACTTTTACAATGAGATAATTATTTTAGACACGATCGTCAATGAAACGAAACAAGATTTATATAATATTGAATTATTTTTATAATCGTTAAGAACGGTTACAACAAAACGTTGTTTAATTTATAACATTAAGACATTTGTCTGCTTTTATTCAAAGTCTGTTATCAATTGAATTGCTGTCGAAATAATTGGATTTAATTATTTATTCACACATTTTATATAATACTTGCAAATTATTATATACTTTACATAAATCTTCGGGTTGATCGTTTTTATGATATAATTCACGGTAAGAATTATATAAGGGTTATTTTTCACATGTAATATATAAAGTAATATATAATTACCACACTTTTGGGAAAATTCTTAAATTTATTTATTTAACCAACCACCAAACCATTTCAAAGATTAAATCTAAATCTTTTATCAACGTGTCGCGTTGACATAACAATTCTCCGGGAAACCCAAATACATTATCCTAGGCTAGTGGGACTTAGCCGTTAAGTTAAGCTGCATCTTCACGGTCAGGCAGCTTCGTCTTCCCCGTTCCGTATTGTTGCATATTAGATTGCCATATCTGTCAATCATTCCTTCATCATCAAAGTGATATTAGATGCCTACCTATCAATCGTTCTTGAACATCAAGGTGAGTTCATAGCCCCACGTTTACATGTTTTACATATATTTTGGGTGAAACATGCTTGTTACAAATTCAATTACGTGTTTGATTTAAACTCGTTACGTGCTCATTTTCAACTTGTCCGCATACATGTTTACAAACGGATTTACATGGTTGATTACCTTTTTTTTTACATAACGTCATTTTATATTTATCTCGCGAGGAGATACAATACTTGGTTTACTTTTTGAACGTAAACGCATACTATACTTTTATGATTATGGATTAGCTTAGGTTGCATGAACTGTAAATCACTTGGAGGGTGAGCGCGAGTGTTATAAGATAGATCTATTTGGGATTGACATCCCCGTTCGGATGACTAGCTATCAACAGGAACGAACTTATACCAAGTCGGATTATTGATTGGATGGCGCCTGCGGGGACAAAAATCACACATACATAATTATTGCCACGGGTGTGCTTGGAGGGGACACCGGTAATCGGGGAAGCATATCTTTTATTATTGCCCGGGAGTCCATGAGGGGGCACCGTTAACGGGGAACACATCTTTATTAGCGCCGGGTGTTCTTGGAGGGAACACCTACTATGGGTACACTTTTACTATGCCTTGAATAAAGTGGCATACATACAAGTCTACGTCACAGTTCATGAACTTAAAGTAATGGTAATCATGGTTTTATACACTCTTGAATAAAGTGAAAATACATATTTTGGATATTTGTGATCCAACCTTGACACGTACATTTTGAGACTATTTGGGATAGAAAATGTCATGCATCTATTTACAGTAATTGATTTCTAAAAAATCAACATACATTTTGGAAGGACATTAAGGATTTAAATAGTCACACAATTTTTTTTATGATACTATAGATAGAACAGTAAGTCAACTACCCGTTTTTATATGACACTGTAATGATACAGTGGGCAGACACATTTATTGGAACGAACTTTTGAATTTATCAGAAACCTCTTATGAAAATCACCAACTTTATGTTGACCTTTTTAACTGTTTTCTCAGGACATTATATGCTCGGATTTGCTGAATGCATGGAGTCCTATACATTCAGCTTTTCATTGTGATGCAATTTATTGGGACAAATGTATATTTTAATTCAAGATTTTGATTAATCAACAAGGAATTGTTTTACAAACGACACATTTAGAGGTCGTTCCAAGGATTTCATCTAAGCGCTGTGTATTATGAATAGCACCCATGTGGTATTTACCGCTGCATTGTTGTATTTTGGGGGTGTTACATACAACCAAAACCCACATTTTCAGTACACCGCAAATATTTCAAAATCCACTTCACTGCTTCCTAATGATTTTTACCCGGATTCGCCAAATATCGGATAACTACACTTACTGCATACACTATTTCTGGTCTCGTGCACACCATCAAGTACATTAAGCTCCTAATAGCATTTGCATACATCACCTTACTCATTCTTTCAACATTACAATCCCTAACCGGGCAATCCTTCACCGACAGCTTGAAGTGCCTACCCAATGGCATCTGAACCGATTTTCCTTTGTCTATTCTAAAATTATTCAAAATCTTAAAAACGTACTCGGATTATGACACCCTCAGAATCTTGCGAATCCGATCCCAGACGATCTCCATACCAAGAATCTTCTTTGCTTCCCTGAGCTCCTTTATGTCGAACTCCTTTTTAAGCAAAGACTTGGCAAACCTAATCTTAGCCTTGCTCTTACAAGCAATCAGCATATCGTCTACATATAGCAATAGATAGATATATTCACCTGGTGCATAACTCTTGTAATATACGCAGTTGTCATAACTTCTATGCTTGAACCCGTTGCTCAGCATATACTCATCAAACTTCCTATACCATTGCCTAGGTGACTGCTTCATACCATAAATATATTTCTTTAACAAACATACCTTGTTACCTTGTTCATATCCCGGTGGCTGCCTCATGTAGATCACTTCTTCAAGATTTCCATGTAAAAATGCCGTATTTACATCAAGCTGCTCTAGCTCATAATCTTTACACGCAGTCAATGCAAGTATAACCCGAATAGATATGTGTCGGACTACTAGAGAAAATACTTTATTGTAATTAATACTCGCCCTCTGTGTGAATCCACGAGCCACCAACCTTCCTTGTGACTAGGCTTTTGAACACCTTCAACCCTCCTTTTCTTGAAGCAGCCATTTGCAGCTCCACCAGCTTTTGCCTAGCTGGATGATCTACTAAATCCCAGGTCTTGTTCTTCCTCAGAGAATCTATCTCTTCTTTCATGGCAGCTTTCCACTTAGAACTATCTTCACAAGCAACTGCCTCTTGGTATGTCAATGGTTCATGAGTATCTTCTTCCTCTGTTGAAACAAACGTGTAAGCAGCCATATTACTCTCATCTCAAAACCTTAATGGTTTCGTTCTTATCCTTGGCTCTCTATCCCGAGCCAACTGATAATCTATGAGATTCGGTGTCTGTTTAGTTTCTTAATCCCTTACATCTTCATCATCATCATCTTCCTGATATGTTTGATCTTCCTCAAGCGTATGATTATTTAACCTCTGTAGTTCCAGCTCAACTTGTAATTCCTCAATAGACTTATCAGTACCTGCACCAGAATCCTTCAACGTGTCTTTATACATGACACTTTCATTGAAGACCACATTCCTGCTAGTGACTATTTTAGGTGATTCATCATCAAGCCTATATAGTCTATACCCCTTGACACCCTCAGGATACCCAAAAAAACGCATTTTATCTCTCTCGGCTTGAGCTTACCTTGTTTATCGTGTGGATATGTGACATATTTGAAAATCCTCAACATTCCATAATCACTTAGATGTCCCGATCACATCTCCATAGGTTTTTTCTCAATCGCTGTCAATGGTGACCTATTGATAAGATATACGGCCGTACATGTCGCTTCTGCCCAGAAGGTCTTGGGTAATCCAGACTGAATTAATACACAGTGTACCTTATCCATTAGAATTCTGTTCATACGTTCTGCTACCCTATTCTGTTGTGGCATCTCGACAACTATCAAATGTCTAGCAATCCCACTCTCAATGCATAGTTGCTCAAACTCCCGGTTACAGAACTCGAGACCATTATCAGTCCTCAACTTCTTTACCGTCCTCCCAGTCTGATTCTCTACTAACTACTTCCACTCTTTGAACTTTCCAAATGCTTCGTGTTTGAACCTAAGGATATAAACCCATACCCTCCTGGAATAATTATCAACAATAGATAAGAAATACCTCTTACCTCCCAATGATTCCACTTGAGATGGACCTCATAAGTCTGAATGAACATAGTCTATCACTCCTTGAGTAGTGTGCCTTCCTACACCAAAACTGACTTGATGTAACTTTCCTAGAACACAATTCTCATAACATCGGGCTTACCTAGACTTTTCTTACCAAACAACCCCTGCTTTTCCAGCACTTGTAGTCCTGCCTTGCTGATATGTCCCAATCTTTTGTGCCAAACCTGTGCAAGACTATCTTTTTCTTCGACACTAGCATTAAGCTCACCTGCCATTGCATGGCAATCCAAATAGTATACGCAATTATCCCTTCGTATTTTTGATAAAACAACCCTGAAACCATTAATCACCTTGACTTTGCCTGACTGCAATTTAATGGCAAATCCCTCTTTTTCAAGAGTTCCTAACAATATCAAGTTTCTTTTCAATTTTGGAATATACATGACATTATGTAACACAAAACTTGACCCATCTCTCAGTTGTATCCTCTCCTTTCCAATACCTCTGATCTTACACTCCCTGTTGTCACCCAACTGTACACTGCCCCCATCGTATTCCAGAAAATCAAAAAGTATATCTAACCTGGGTGTCATTTGGTATGAACATCCCGAATCCATGATCCTATCTAGCAGAGCTGTACGCTCATCACCATCATCACCTTAAAATCATCATAAGTCGAACCACTAGAGCTTGGTTGCTCATCTTTCTTGACTTAACCTGTTGACTTCTTGCGATTATTCTTTAGACAATTTCTCTTTAAGTGATCGTCAGATTAGCAAATATAGCACTTGAGTCTTCCACCTCGAGACTTCGATCTTGACTTTCCCCTTGACTGATGTGAATCCTTATGATCAGTTCTTCCCCTCATATATAACCCTTCACCATCATCCCCCTTCGCCTTAGACATTTCTTTGATTTCCTTTGAATTTAGTATGGCCAACACGTCCTCCCATAAGTCATGCTTCCCAACCATAGAGCAAGGTATCCACACAAAGTGTTCGTGGATGCTTGAGTAAATAAGTGAGTAATAATAAAGCAAGATCTTCATCCTCGAATTTTACCTTAATATTTACAAAATCAAGAACTATTTTGTAGAACTCATCTATATGCTCAAAAATCTTTCGTCTAGCCGGCATGTAGAATGTATACAACATCTTATTCAGGCACAACTTGTTGGCCAAGGACTTTCTCATATACAAAGTCTCGATCTTCGTCCAAACCCCTGCTGCAGTCGTTTCCCCGGTAACCTGTCTCAGAACCTTTTTACCTAAACACAAAATCATGGCACTGTGAGCTTTCTTGTTTAGCTCATCTTTCGTTTGAGCTTCCATATTCGCGGGTAAAACCTCCAGAGCTGCTTCACATCCATGTTGGATTAATAAAGCATACATCTTGATCCCTTATAACCCAAAATCACCAGTTCCATCAAATTTTTCGATGTCAAACTTAGCTCCCATCATTCTTTTATCCCTTTGTTGATCGAGTAAACCTTGTGATATACCCTCATAAAAATCGACAACCCTAACAAAGTACCTTGTGCAATAACCTTTTGAATTATATAATGATTTATTGAATAAAGATAATCTACTAACCTTAATATTAAAATTCAATTAATATTATATAATATATCTTCCCACTAAAAGATAATATAATTATCTAAACAATTGGAAAGTAAATATGTGTTCTTTCTTCTTCCTCTATTATTTAGACGACAGAGAGAAAAAAACAAACCCGAACTGCCGATCTTCAATAATCTGAAAACTGACACCGTCAAACTTTCTTAACCTGTGGTGATAACCTGACCACTCGAAAATTCAAGAACCTTTGAAGTATTCTCTGTCGCGAAACCCAGACTCGAAAACGATCTTTAAAGTACCCTTAACTGTCAAACCTGCTGCACCATCTCGTTGTCATTGAACCTGGTAGCCCAAGCAGAAAACAACCTTTCTGATCCCTCCAGAAACCGATGACGATCAACACAGACCTTCAACGACTTCAAACCTAGTATCAAAAAACATTCGAACCAAGGCTCTTGATACCACTTGTAGGAATAGACCAGCCTACAACCTCGATACTAGCACGGATAACTCGAACGTTGAAGACAACACACACACCAACAGATTATGTACTCGACAGAAAAGTAAAGAACACATGCACAAGAATAACCCTAACCGAATAATTAGATTGAAAGAATGAAGTACAAAACACCCCTCCCTCCTTACCTCCTTTTATAGAGATGAGGGGGGAGAACAAACCCTAAGTCGGTCATGGGCTGGGCTTGGGACACAAGTTAACCCACAAACCTTTATTTTGACTAATAACAAACTTATAACTTGACTACCCTAGACTTTTGCTAAAATAAAAACTAAACATAACAAAAGGTATTACTTATATAACTTATTTTCCTATAAATCTAATTTTGATCTTTATACATCATGTCATTACACTTATAAATATTCATAGGAAACAAATGTTAGGATGTGTTTTGGTCATTACTCATTATGAAATTTATAATTTTGGGTTAAGATGGATTTATATATCCTTTTATCATAAAGCATGTTGCATCATTTTAAAGACTGGTATGCAAATTATAGGCTAACTGAATAGCTTTGTGTATGGAGTGCTATTGTAGTTGTAAAGTCTAATCACCATGCTCTGAATTCAATATTAGGTTCAAACAGGACTTTATGGAACTCATTGTTTAGTGCACTCACACATAACACATGTTTATGTATCAATTTTTTTCCTAATGAAAGGAAAGACCGTGTTAACTAAATGTAGTGCCTACTCTCACTTTGAGTGATTGCACAGTGGGGCCTATTTTTGTTTGTGTCAATATTTAAGGGGAAAGAGACATGGTTCTATGTAATAATGAAGGTTTAAATTGTTAAGTAGAATGTTAAGGTGTTTTTTATTTCCGGATAACCACAGTTTCTGACCTTTTTGTGAGCTGCAAGAGGTTAAAAATTTGTGTTGATTTGATTTAGGTAATGTAGGAGATAACAGTGTTGAAAATAGGATGTGAAGGTGAATCTATAGATTGCACAAAGTGATTGTTGCATGGCAGGAAAAACTTAGTTAGCCTACTCTTGTGGTCACAGCTTGGCTAATGACTTTTTATAAAACGATTGACCTTTCTAACTTGAGGTTTTTCATTTCGGAATCATACTCTTTTAACTTGAAATGCTGCTTTCAATGATTAGCAAAATGGTTAGGCATTGGAAGTTTTAAATTAGGGTTTAGATGATGTAGGTTGGTGTAAATAGGGTTGTCGAACATGGGCCATATTAGGCAAATTATGGTTATGTGTAAGTTAGTTATGATTTTTGAGTTTAAGTTGGCGGTGTAAACCATATTGCTTTTGCTCATCCTAATAAACATTGTATTAGCACACGTAGTGATGACAATACAATTTTTTGGGTCACTCATATAACTGCTCTTAACTTTTTCATATAGGCATGAGATGTTGTAGCTATGCGTGGGGAGTACCTGCTTAAGGGTCATGAACCTCCTGTATATTATGCATGTCCTCACTATAAGAGCACAAGGTACAATCTAGTTGTTAGCCTCAAAATATTGAGTCGAAAAAGGAAGCTCGGCTACTAATCATGTAAGCTCGGTCTTTACTTAATTATATGTTGTAATAGGCAAGAAAGGGTAAATAGGATCGTTTATGTAAGCTAATTAGTCACGTGTTATGGGCTAAAGCCCAAGTAATCCCGAGCCCAACCCATATTACTATCCTAAGCATCCAAGTATTTGCTAGGTAGTATAAATACCCCTCTCCACAATGGAGAAAGGTTGGTTGTCATTTTGGTTGTAAACATTACACTTTGATAATCCACCATCTCATTTTCTCTCTCTAGCTTCTCTCTCTACTCTTCTTCCTTTTCTCTTATCTATTTTCTTTGATTCTTACCATGGTGAAGTGAAGTGATGTCTTGGTTCTCAACATGTGGAATCACTCACCCCGAGTTGGTTTAGTGTTTTTGTTGTGGTAACTTATTAAGAGCTTAAGTGGTTACGGCTTATTTGAGATATTCTACTATTCGGCATAGTTTTTTTGTTTTCTTTTCATTTACACAGTATTAGTCTTTGTACACAAAACAAAACGTGATCACTATTATTATTTTAGTAATTAAGGGCCACAAGAAAACAATAAACCAATAAGGGTGCGTTTTGGTTTGTCAAGAAAGCAAGTTTACTATGTTTTTTTTTTCTTTTATAAGTTTTTTTTGCTTATTTGATAAACAAGTTCATATCATTCTCTTATAAAAACTTCAACTAGCTGTAGTTAACAACTATTCGTGGCCTCTACGTTCTTAATATAGCTTATTCAAGCTTATTTTTCTAGCGTATTAGTCACATCATATTTACTAGTTTTAAGGTTTTACTTATGTTCAAAACAAAAAGCTATAAGCTTTCCTTCTAAAACCGATCATAGCTTCAAAGTTTTACATTTTTTGGCTTATTCTTGTGGCTAGGTAGCTTATTCGGTTTGGTTTTACTTATTCAATTGTTCCATAGCTTATTTTTAAGTTTTTGGTATACTTAATAGAGGTTTGGTGTTGCAAGTACCTTGTTTTGTTTGTTAGTCGAAATTTTAGCAAGAAAAAAAAAACATAGTACAAGTAGTGGTTTGGCTATGGTCCTTACTTTAATGGTGATTCTGCATAGTGGTTTGCTTAAACCTCTGCATAATGGTTTGCTTAAACCTCTGTATAGTGGTTTGCTTAAACCTTTGCATAGCAGTTTGATACAGGTGGTAGCGGTTTATTCTCTTTTATGGTTTATCTAAACGAAACTCTGCCCATTTGAAAAGTTAACAACGAATTGCTTAATCTTCAGTCAACAGTGGTTTACCATTCTCATAGCGGTTTGTCCAATTTATTGGCAGCGGTTTGCTCAAACTTAGTGACTGTGGTTTGTCAAAATTGGCAGTGGTTTGCTCAAACTTAGTGACAGCGGTTTGTCAAAATTTGTAGTGGTTTGCTCAAACTTAGTGACATCGGTTTGTCAAAATTGGTAGTGGTTTGCTTAAACTTAGTGACAACGGTTTGTTAAAATTGGCAGCGGTTTGTTAAAATTTCTTGCCAGTGGTTTGCTAAATCTTGTTGATCCCAATAGAATAGATCTTGCTTCGCTTGTATAAGGCTAACTTGTATTGAATAAATTCAAAACAACTATGATAGAAAATTCGATTGTCAATATCAAAGACTATGCAGAATCTAGTCAATGATACCAAGAAGAATTTTAATGAAATAGTAATGAATAAGATCAATAACAAACAGTTTACCAATCTTTCACCCTCAATATAATACGAACACTCTTAATAGTGTTAGGGTTTACAAAACCTTAAAGCTATGACAAATCTATGAATGACTCGATTTGATACTTTGACACTGATACTTAGAATTGTATACCCTAGGACCTCCTTTTATACACCAAGGAGTCCTAATGGGATTACAATATTTTCCTAAGTTATCATGATCTTCTAAACAAATAACTTATACATATCTTTTACAAAAAATATCTCATTCATATCTCATAAGCAATCTTTATCTTTTCTTTGAGCAGTCTTTATTCTTTCAGCAGTTGTAATCCTTCAGCAGTTGTAACTTTTATACCAACAGCATTAACTTTCAACACCAATAGTAGTAACTTTTGTACCAGCAGCACTAACTTAACAAACTTTTCTTCAATCTTCATCAACAGTACTAAGTTACACTAGCAGTACTAACTTTACTCTAGCAGTACTAACATTACTAGCAGTAGTAACTTACACTAGCAGTACTAACTACTTAGCATATTTTTCATTAAGATTACTAACAACACTAATTTATACTTAGCAGCAGTAACTAATACCTTAACAGCAGTAACTTCAAGAAGACTTTTAATCCCAACAATCCTCCCCTAAACTTGATATTTATCTTCAAAATCATCAAGTTTCTTCATTAAAAGCTTCATAATCACCAGGAGGATGCTTCCAAACACTTCATTGAGGTACATAGCCTTCCTTAAGCTGTTTCTTGACCAATCTAAGAAGCTCATATGCCATTTCACTCTCATAATCAACTTGAAGCTTCACATTATTAAACATCTGATGTAGTGTGTGCTTTGTAAGTGGATACATCTTCTCAACCAATAGATAATATGGTATGGTCTGCACTGTTACACAATGAACTCCACAAGAATCAAAAAGCTTCCAATTCAGCACTTTAACTAATCCTTGTTGATTCTTCCATATACTATCTTCAACATGATGTTCAAACATGGTCTTCAAATTAAGATGTAAGAAAGTATCCATGTAATTCACTGGCTCTGTCTTCTTAAATCTAGCTTTGACTATCCTCCAAAGAACTTCCAAGTCTTCTCTATCAAAGTTTTTAAGCATCTTAGTAAAAGTTAAGTACATCTGAGTCTTTCCATCTGCTCTGATTATTTTGAAAAAGCTTTTCTTCCCTTCTTGGTAGATCTTATAGTCAACAATTAGAATTTTGACAGACAAAGGTGTAGCATCAATAGTTACATCATCTCCATCATCTGGAACTACTTCTAAACATTGCTTAAGCTCTTCAGCTTCCTTAGCATCATCTACTTCTGCTTCCACCTTCTCATCTAACTTCTGCTTCTTTGATTTGTCTTGTTCTAGCTCATCACCTGCTCTCTTTAAGCTGCTTTCTTGTGCTATTGTCTCACTGCCTTCTGCTCTTACTTCACTACGTCCAACCAATTTTGTATCCATATTAACAAATGTGTTTACCCTTTCATTGCTTTATCAAATAACTCTTGAACATTGGCAAAGGACTTAGTCTTTAAGTCTTTGGGCTTCCATCCTGCCATGTTTTTCAGATATGTACACATTATACTCCTTTGTTGAGCTTTTATGGGTGGTCTATTTCTCCTTTCTTTTGCTCTCTTAGCTGCAAAGTGTTTCCTCCTTTTCTCCAAGAGTTGTTGAAACAGTTTAGACTTTTCTTTAATTGTCAACTCTTCTTGTTCCTCTGCTTGCAGCCTTTGAGCTAATTCATAGTCAGTCTCAACCTTATCCTGAATATCATTCCATTATGCAATTAAGGCAGCATTGGCTTCTTCTTTTTCTCTTGCAATCCTCTCTTCCTCATCAAATTAAGCTTGTAGCCTTATAGCTTCTTGTTCATCAAAGAGGACTTGATCTTTCTTCTTCATCTTCAAAGGTTTTTCAACCATTATACCTTTACCCTTTTCCTTTAAAGGAATTGTTGTTGTTGTTTCACTTGGCTCTTGCATAACAACCCCTTTTGTGTTGGGTCTTACACTCTTCAACTCTGCCAATGTTTGAGCCAAAGTAAGTTCATTAGCAGTAGTAACTACTTCACCAGCAGTAGTAACTGGATCAGCAGTACTAACTTCCTTTTCAGTCATATCCTATCCTGCAAACACTTCTTCATCATTAAAAACATCTATATAAAACATATCTTCATCATGAACATTCTCAAGGGTGATGTCTTCATCAGCATCAATATCATGAATTTTCCTTCCCTCTTTGGATGCATCCTCCTCACCCAAACCTTCATCCTCAGAGGATATAACCCTAGCACTTAAACCAACCTTGTAGAATCTTCTAAGCCTGTGAGTTCTTAACCTTTGCTTTTTCTCAAGCTTCTTGACCCTCCTTTTTAAGCTGTCAATCTCTAGTGCCTGAGTGTTCTTTGTGTGTTCCAAATCATGAACCTTGTTTTATAAGTTGGTACATAGTGCCATAAATTCCTTAAGTTTTAGTCTATCCTCACCACTGAGAAGTGGATCATTGGAATGTGTAGGTACATGCTCCTCATTAATCGCCACCTCTACTATATTGTCACTAGGAATAATAGATTGAGGTATATGAGTGTCCTTTTTCTTGGGCTTCCTTAGTTTATGTTTCTTTTGGGGTTGAGATGATGATGGTTGAGCAATGATGGGTGTGTGTTGGGGATCAGTAGGATTTGCTGAACCTTCATCCTATTCTTGTTGAGCTTGTACCATCATGGTTGGAAATAAGGGTGTTACTCTTCTAGAAAAACCTTTTCCTTCCCTCTTCATGTTCCCAAAAACCTTCTTGGTGTAGGAGGGTGTAACATAAATCCTTTGATGATTTTACATACCACCAGCTTGTTGATTCAAAAATATTTATACAAATCTTGGATACATCAAAAATTTGTTCACATTATCCACATTCTTCACCATACTATCAAAAATATACTTGGAAAAGTTGAACTTTTGGTTTATGGCTGTGACACCCCGCAAATTTCTGATCAATAATTTAGCCATTTCCGTTTGATAATTTGGATTTTTAACGTTTTGTTTAATATTTAC
>BQNB010098495.1:6649-25141 GCA_026074375.1 Tanacetum coccineum
TAACAAATCTAGTAGGTGATATGAAAACAATGCATGACATGTTAAATAAGAGTAAAATAGGTTTCATGAGACACTTACACGAAATGAGGATGCGTATGGTGGTCGTGAAGTGCACTAATATCAACCCGAAAGCTTAGAAAACCCTAGAAATGCAATACCAAACCCTAGAATTCCTTAGCAACCCTTAGTAAACCTTAATCCTTGCTAGAACACCTTGAAAAGAGCTGAGATATGAGAGTGTTTGAATGTGTTTTTGTGTGTGTTGTATGGGTACTAAAGAGCTCAATATATAGCACAAGTTTGGGAAGGTCAAAAGGGGCTTTCTACACAACAAGGTCTTGTATCACTAGCATGGTAAAAGTTAATTAGGGGTTAGGAAAAGGCCTTAAGTTGTGGTATATGATAGAGATAAGGGAGGGGAAAAGTGGCAATGTTTGGTAGCTTTTATATTTAGCATGGTTGAGGTAATATAGGAGATACAAGGTTGGAAAGTGGTGGCTTGACCATCCTTAATAGGAGGCCTGATTTTTGGGTGTTAAAAAGGGAGGGAAAAGTGTTTATTTTGAAAGTGTATAAGTGTTTAAGGTATAAGTAAAGGTGGTGAGGTGTGTTGGGTATATTGTGCATGCATGCATGCAAAATGATGCAAATATGAAAACCTCTTGAAGTTAGTGAAACCGAATGCATATGATATAAAATCATGTTCATGAGAATACTAAATATACTTGTTTTAAATAAAACGTTCTATTTATTAAATAAATAAAGATTAACCTGAAATTGTCAGTTGTCACAGATATCAAGGAAACAATCCCCACCCTTCGTCTCCATTTAATCCAATAGATGAGATTAAACCTAACATTTTAAAAACCCACTTTCATCTTTCTTTTTCAAATATTAATATCTCTTAAACCGTTAAATGTTAAGCGAAAAAATATACAATCACGATGAGTATTTAATTATCTTTTTATAAATGGACAGTTTCATATACTTTCTACAACCTTTTTATTGTTTTTTTCACCTTTTTTTCGTTGTTGAAACTTGCATGAAGAAATTACATGTGATTATTCAAATCACATGTGATAAGTGTTAAATCACATTTAATTTATTATATATCATATCTGATTTAACTCTAATATCACATTTGATTTTATTAGAATATTAAAATTATTGTTTAATCACATGTGATTTATCATGCAAGTTTCAACAACTAAGAAAAAGACGAACAAACTAAAAGAAAAACGAAAAAAACGTGAAAAGAACGAAGAAAAAAAAGTTTGTCAAAGGTATATCAAAGTGCCCGTATATAGAAAGATAATTAAATGTTGGTCGTGACGGTGTAATTTGTTTGTTTAACGATTAATGGTTCATGAGATATTTAAATTATAAAAAGTAGATGAAATATTAAAATGCTTCTACTTCACAGGTCCGCATTGGGAAAAAAAAAATTTTTTTTAGATTGACTTGTTCCTATGAATTATTATATTCGAAATAACTCTCGCTTTTACCTTTATTAATTCTATATTTTGCGACTTTCTTATATTTTTTGGACTTAAATTTTGACCAATCCATATAACACCGTGTGATTGCTTGACTTTCATCAGAAGGAGTCGAGCAAAAGTTTGTTTCTTATTTTTTAGTTATTATTTTATCTGGCTCGATCGAACCCATAATATTGTTCATGAGAACCACTCAGCCAGTTGAACTTTCCTTGGTTAATGCTATGTCTAGAGGCAAATTTCCCATGGTGTCCTGCACGTATATTACTTTTCTTTCGTCATCTTTTGTTATTATAAATACCCAAAATGTTGGCCCCAATATATATACTTACTTTTTGATTAACAAACAAACACAATCAAGAAAAAAATCATTTATATCTATGCAATGCCTTGTAAGAAAACAGTAAGAAGAATTGTTATTATTGGCATAGCGTCTCTTGTTCTTGTTCTTATCGTAGTTGGAGCAATTGTGGGAACTTCACGTAACAATGAAGGAAGACACAATAGTGGTAATTCACAATATGATGAATCGTCGTTGGGTTCTATCAAAGCCGTCTGTGACACCACGTTGTACCCCGGTACTTGTTACAGCTCTCTATCTCCTCTCGTCAATTCAACCCTTATCAAGCCGGATGAGTTACTCAAATTTGCGGTTGTAGTTGCCATAAATGAGCTGTCCAAAGCATCTATCCATCTGGACCTCAGAAACTGCAGCGAACTATTGGATCTTGCCCTTGATCATCTTAACGCTCCTGTCTGCAACAATGGCATTTGAAATCAATTGGGATCTCAGCTTGATGATCTATTACTTGGCTAAGTTGCAGCAGCCACGTATCAACAAACAGGCATTGACATGACATCAAAGAACAATGTTTCTGCCACCTCAGAAATCCGAACTGCGCTAACAAGCAACAGCCTTGCCGAATTGCCAAACAGAGTTGCCAAAAATCTCAATGCTTCAAAGCACAGAAGAAGATTGATGAGTTTAGAAGGAAGATGTGATGAAACGCCAAAATGGTTGGCTGGCAAAGACAGAAAACTTCTTCAAAATACAAGCATGCCAGCTGGAATCAAAGCCGATCTGGTGGTGGCTCAGGATGGTTCTGGAAAATACAAGAGAATTTCCGATGCTCTAAATGCAGTTCCAGATAAAAGCAATAAAAGATTCGTGATATACGTCAAGAAGGGAGTTTACTATGAGAATGTTAGAGTTGAAAAATCCAAATGGAACGTTATGATCATTGGCGATGAAAAAGATTCAACAATCGTATCAGCAAGCTTAAACAATGTGGATGGCACTCCAACATTTCAGTCAGCAACTTTTGGTTAGTATATTTAAAAACTTTATAAGCAGATATTATAACTAACATATATAGTTACTGATCTTTCCTCGATTATGTTCTTTTTTTTTTTTTTATGATGCTCTGTATTCGTTAAAGGAATTATTGCCGTGACATGGTATTTTCGCAACACCGCCGGTCCAATCAAACAACAACTGTAGCACGTTATGTAACCGCAGACCTGTCAATATTCCCTACCCTTTCCCCTTTAACCGTGTGTAGCTTGATGCTTTCCAAGACACCCTTTATGCACATTCAAACCGTCAGTTCTATAGAGAATGCAACATTTATGGAACTGTAGATTTCATTTTTGGCAACTCGGCTGTCATTTTTTCAAACTGCAACATACTGCCAAGACAACCCATGATTGGGTCAAAAGAATACTATCACAGCACAAGTAGTTTGTGTCCTAAGTCAGAACACCGGCATTCTATCCGAAAACTGCGTCATTTGGCCATTGTAATCCTGAGATAAACATTCAATAGACGTTTCTTTGTCGTGTCCTTGGAAGAACTATTCAACTACAGCTTATATTAGCAACATGATGGGAAGCTTCATTGATCCAAAGGGGAAAAAATTAGTCTGTCCCAACGCAAATTTTTTTTCCCCGAATCATACAAAAAAAGAAAATATTAAAAATTAGCCCCGCCATTACGCATCGCCCAAAAAAAAACCCCCGAAACGTTAAAAAAAATTATTCTTGAAAAAATTAGCCCCGCCGCAATGCGCGGGTTCTTTTGCTTGTTTATAACATTTGGCCACAAGTCAAAAGCCTTTTTCAAGTAACATGAACCAAAAAACCTCACTCGTTTATTCGTTTTATCAATTTATCTATAACTATAATCACGTACTAGTTATAAGACCCGTGCACGCTCGGATTTGTGGACATTGTGATTTTTTGTAATAATTTCTACATTAAAATAAATACTAACTTCATGCATCTTAAAGCATTCACATTATTAGAATTGAAAGATCTAAAAAAAAGAGATGTCATATGAGCCAAATAAAAAAAATTATCTTTCCACATCCTGACTAAACAAAAACGATGGCCAATCTTCATTGTTGACAATGATGTGGAGCAAAGGTAAGAACAAAAGCTTTTTTTTGTTATCAAGCAGATATATACTTTCCAGCTAGCAAGAAACATGCTTAATAATTAGATTTTATTGGAGTTACTTCTACATAATCCATTCAAACCTCCAAATTCAGTCAAGGCTATATGCATAAATAGTTGAAATGCCAAACACCCATCGTAAAGGACTAATAATAATTAACAATACATGTATGTATACATATAAAACGAATATAAAGGTGTGTCGTGTATTCATCACTAAATTTCAATTTGAAAGCGCATGTCAAAATTCTTGGTTCTATAAGCACAGTTTCCAAATAGTTTCGTGAAAACACATAGGAATGCTTGTATGCCCCATTTAACGAAATTAACCCATGTGCTATTTTTCCTTCACAATAATACAACTACACCTCTTGATGTCCACCGGAAAAGACCTACACAACAAAGACCACTTAGAGTCAAAATATTACTAAGAGGGTGTTTCGATATACTTATAAGTGCGTATCAGCTTAAGATATGTTGGCATGTGTATCTCGATCAAACTTAGAACTCCTTATCTATTTATTTTAGAGAAACTAAAAACTCAAAATAAGTATAATCCACAATACTTGACTTGTGGGGCGGGGTGATAATTAGTAGTTCCTGTGTAATAATTCACTCTAAACATTTAGCAAGATGGTATGAAATAACAAAATAACAATAGTTTAGGGTTATAAACTAAAATTATATATAAAATTATTTTAAATGAACGAAAAGTGTTTGGGGTCAACCAAGCCCGTTTGACCCATTCTCAAAATAATCCATTTTGACCCGGTACTAAAAATGACTAAATGACCCATTAAAAATAAGCATTGCAAACAATAGTCAACTAAAGAACATAGTTTATTCAATGTACTCTACATGAAAAAGTGTATAGGAAAATCAGTGGGTTAATTTTCATCACTCCAAAAACTAATAAACATACTGTAATATCTTGCTATAGTGCATCAAAGTGCTCTTCTAATCTGTTGTATTTTAAAGGTACACAACCTGAATCAAATAAGTACTTTCAAAACAGAATTTCAAACACTCCAAAACTTTTTTGAACCAACTTTTCAGGTTTTGAAAATGTGCTTCTATCCTATCTGTTCAGCTGGTAAGAAATCAATTTGAGAAGTTAAACACTCCAGACTTCTTTTGTAACATCATCGAATTAACCTATAAGGTTATGCAAACATGTCTATTATCCCGCGTTCACTAATTCTTAGGCGAAAGTTATAAGCATCATTATACCCGTATGGACAGTTATTAATACAATATGGACAGTTAGCAAGACACATACCGCGCACTCCATGATCTTGTTATGCTTTTCCAATTTTGCTTAACTTCTCAGAGCCAACTCGGTACTTGTTCCAGTGGAAATGTGTAAATCCTGCAAGGAATTCCGTCAGTCAAATATCAAAATGTGATAACTATACTGATATGTCTTTAAAAGTTGTGGCATTTTGTTAAATACCATGCTACTTTTTTCATTTATTCATGTATTAGTCAATGAAAGATTCCTGTTACATATGAGTAAAAAACTAAAATTGGGTTCCGTCCTGTTGGATTCAGTTTGTATAGTCCTAATATTTTTATATAAAATTATATACTCTATATTTTTATATAAAAACTAATATTTTTGAAAGCCAGTTTTCAAGTTACAAAGTGACCCAAAAGGGACAAAAGACCATCTTATGATTACTCAGAAGCAGCGAAAATCACGAAAATTTATCCATGAACTACAGATGAAGAGGTTTAGTAAATCTCGGTAACTTGTATATATAGCTCAGCAATTTTCTTCTGAGACATTGCCTTTGCTAAAGCTCGTCTTCAAGCTTCTGCAGTAACTCTTTCTACTTAGCCACGTTCAACTCTAAGTTTGGATTGTGTAGAAGTTTTATCAAAAGAAGCTTTTGCGATCTTTTCTAGAGCATCAACCATAACTCTTTGTCGAACTTCAGCATTAGCTCTTTCTACAACAGCCCTTTCAACTCTTTCCCGAGCTTCTGTGAATGCTTGTTCCCGAGCTTCACGAATTCTTCTTTTCACTACTATCAATTTTTTTTCTCGCTCCCTATCTTTAACGGTTTCTTCTTTAATCCTTTGGTCTCCTCTGTTTCCACAGTGTGTTCTTGAGATGTTCAGCTTTCCATTTTGTTTTTAATTTTAGGCCTTTCTTCTTCCTTCACATAAATAATTATCTCCCCCTCTACAATCTCTTCCTTTACTGTATATTCTTTAACATCTAACTCCATGCAATGTATCGTGTCTGAAGATGATTCAGACATAATACCATATTGTTAAGGCGTGTTTTGTTCAAAATCCACTTCTGCTAAACCACCATGCGACAAATCATCAAACTTTGCTTCACTAACATCCTCGTTGTGTTCAGATATAACAACCCACAATTTTCATCTATGTAATTATCCATATATTAAATTAGATGCAATTTTCCTCAGTATAATTTCCATCTATTAAATTAGATGCAACCATTTTCATGGAAAGAATTTTTGCTTTATTCCATCCATAATGTAACGTAACTTACATAACAAAAGTAAACGAGCTCACACAACCCACCAATGCCAATTTCAACAATGTTTATATCAAGTAAACGTCATAATATGTTAAGTAATATGTTTTAAACTCTATTTTTACCATACGTTATCTATTTAACGTACAATTTAAAACATTATTATAAAACAGACTTTATACGTTAATGTTTATATCAAAACCCTAACTATATGTAATGTTTAAATACAAAACAAAGGTACAAGCCTTCAAGGCATGTGTACAAGTGAGCAATGCATAAAATTTGAATTACATTATCCCTCTTAAACCAATGTATAACTCGTTTAAGCTTATAGTACAATTCGACTATGCATAGAATTCAAATTGGACTATTTCCCTCCATTTTCTTTCTAGTTTTCGTACAACTTCTTGAGCACAAGTTACAAACACATCAAGCACACATTTAAACACCATTTCCCACCCTAACCCTAACCTATACTCGTCCAAAAATCATAAACCCTAACCCTAACTCGTTATAACCCTAATCCTAAACCCTAACCCTAGACGAAAACCCTAAAACCCTAAACTAGTTCACCTATTTTCAAACCAAAACCAAACAACCACCCTCCCTCTACCATGATCCACCTAATTGTCATCACTTTGTCACCACCCTAGCACCCTACCACCCTCATCACACCCTTGCTCACCAAGAAAACCCTACCTCATCACCTACTTGTTAAGCCGAGCCCTCACCATCACTCCACACCTCTCCAAGCTATAACATAGCTCTTATTAGTCATCCTATCTACACCCTTGGACACCACTTCACCTAGCTTGGCCACTACTCATCACCCAACTTGGTCTCCACTCCATTTTAAGCCCTATGTATACACGCATACATGCACTCTTTCAAAACTCACCACTAAACTTCATACTACCTCAAAATCATGTTCTAATCAAGCTAAGAAAGAGAAGAGAGAAAGTATAAGCTATTTAGAAGCCAAGGTTAAGAATAAATAAGCTCTTGATTAATCTCCTAAAGTTTTTGGGTTATATTTGCTCATTTCGACCCATTTCACCCATTCGTGTACTAGTAAGCCTTTTCACTCGTTCAATAAGCTCTTGTATTGTTTTAGATCTTATATAAACGTGTTATAACCATATGATCAAGCTTAAAATCTTTTGAAAACTCCTAAACCTATTCGAGCCTTCAACGATCCATTTTTAAAACCTAATCTATTCGAACCCTAAAATAAGCTAGCATAAGCTTATCCCTATCCTAATAAGCTCCTATCCATCTTTATAATCTTGTATGTCAAGCCCTTAAAACCTAAACATATTCGTTTGTTTTTCCGAAAACAAACGCATGCTTTAAAACCTAAATAAGCTATTTTCGTAAACCCTAAACCCTAAAACCATAAGCTGACTTAATAAGCTATTTCTACCAGGGTATCGTCCCTTTTACCCAAAAAAATATAAGCTCACTTATCACTTTTATAATCATTAAAACTAATCCTAAAAGCCTAACCCATCGGGTTATTGTATCTAAACCAAACATGCCCATTTTAGATTTTTAAGCTCATAAGCTCTTTTCATAAGCTACAAGCTCGTAAAACTTACTTATTTTAGCTTATAGTAATAAGGTGTAAGCTACAAAACTAAGTTGGATTCGAAAAATACTAAGTATATGGTTTTTGGACTTAAAACGCAAAACATTTCATGCATAAGGGTATATATTGTAAATTTTGAAATTATTAAACTTTCCGGCCAAAAATGTAATTATTCTAAAATTAAACTACAAGGGTTTATTTTGCTATATTTCAAAGTTAAGGGTTTAAATGTTTAAAGATATATATAAAGGGATTAATTTTGTAAAAGTTATTTTACCAAGGGTATATATTGTCATTTTTGAATTCTCAAGGGTATAAAATGTAATATTTTTATATTTAATTATAAAAATATAATTAAATATTGTAAGACTCTATTTTATTAAAGCCCGACATATTTGTTGTTATCATTCGTTGATCGAAACACAATAAAATAATTATGTTATATATTTAACATAATTTATTATCCACTAGCTTTTGAAGAAACTTAAAAAGATAAAATCCTATCATTTAAACTATAACATATCACATTACTAGGGAATTTCATGTGAGAAACTTTTATTTGGGTAGACGTTTTGACGAGTTGCTGGATTTACGATTTAAAGTGTCCTAGCTCCTCAAACGTTTACTACATGGCCTCTGGATTATGATAGCCCGAACAGTGATACGATGTTTTCACAAACTAATAAACCAAAATCATTTACGTTAAACTTTATGAAATAAAGTTTTGAAACAATCAAACTAAGACTTGACATATTATCCTAGGTTGCGTGACGAAGCTGTTTACTTCCATTTGAGTCACTTTTGACATCAATCAAACTACCTTATCAAGGTGAGTTCATAGTCCCACCTTTACATGTTTTCTAAACTCCGTGGGGAGATACATGCTATAAACCATGAATACAAGTATTTTCCAACTGTATGCTATCCTGATATATTATTGCCTAAGTTTGCCTTTATTACCAATACCATTTAATCATGAATCATTAATCACTTGCGAGTAAACGCGAATATTGTGGATAGATCTATCGGGATTGATGAATCCCGTTTGTGTTTACCTGTACATGAGGTAATCAAACGCACTATACTTGAGAATAATGGGTAACTTTTGCAAGTTACTTTTCCAAGAGGACATTTGTTCCTTAATAATGTCACCGAGGTGATTTCCATGTTAACGTGTTGGTGTCATGAGCTTAGGGCAATAATAGTGTTTTCCATGATAATTGTAATTGTACAATTATTACGACTTATGTTGAATTGTATTCAACCATTTCATTACAAACTTATGAATTTCACTCAACCTTTGTGTTGACCTTTTTAGCATGTTTATCTTAAGTAATTGAGCAACATATGACACGGAGTGGCATTGGACTTGAGGACGTCCAAACTTGTTATCATTCAAACTCTATGTTTTCATATGTATGTTGGGACCTTCTTTTGTAAAACTCTGATATATTATTGAATGATAACTAAATTTTCCAAAATGTCTCTTTTGAGTCGTTTTCTATGATTATGACTGTTGATTTATGAAGTAATACCCTAATTTAGCTTCCTCTGTTATATGTCAAATAAGGGGGTGTTACAGATTGGTATCAGAGCCGAGGTTATAGAGAACAAGGTTAAAACATAAACTATAACCATTTTCCATCCAAAAAAGTCTTCCGTGCCACTACATTTCCTAAATAGTATGTAAAGATACATAACTATTATATAAATAAATTATGTTATTTTCTACTGGGTTGTTACAGAATTATGTCTACTCCCGGCTATATCTACCCTATTATCGTCCCATCTAATTCCAATGTTGAGGATGCTTTTTCCTCTATAAATACTCTTGACTATACCCCGACTTCACCGGACTATTCCCCAGCCTCACTGAAAAACACCTTTTCTGACTCTTCAAATGATTTAACTAAGTATCTTTTGGCCTCGCTAGACATCTCACCTTTTAACGATGATCCATATATGAAGGTCATGCAAGCATATAATGCTACTAATAATGAATCAACAACTTGCATCACCACAATGCTCACTGGAGCTCCACAATGTTTTGCCACCATCTCTAGTGTTACCACTATTACAAAATGTTGATTCCACCCAAAATTTTCTTTCTTCTTGAGGAGATTCTGCCACCTTAGAAATGAGCCCGTTTCCTATCATCCTCCTCTGATTTCTCTACCCCACCTCAAGTATTTGAGATTGGAGAGAGTTCTCATAAGATGCATCTAGAGCGTCATGAGGAACAAATCGAGACTATTTGAATCACTTAGATGAGCTCCCTCTTGTGCGCATTGAGCATGTGGAAGATAAGATAAAAGGTCTTGGTAATGGTCGAGTAATCATACAACGAGATTTTGATAGACTAGAAATCGAACTTTAAGAAGCCCGTACCAAGATTTTTGGATTTCAAAGAGAGCAAATAAGGCATGACGATGAGATTGTTCTTGCTCGCGTCAGGATTTCTACTCTAGAAATGATCATCGAGGATATCCAGGTTTCGCCAACTGAGCTAAATGAATAGTCATTACTAGGAAAAGAATCCGTAAGCTCAAGACACAAGGAAGGTCCACCAGCACTCAACTAGATCCTTGTACATTTACAGCTTTTTAGAAGTTCAACATGGATTGTGTGGCATAAATAATAGAACAAAATTTCAACTATTTGACTATGTAAAATAATGAGTACAAGTTGTTTTATGACATAATACAGAGGAGATTCATTTATACATCTCTGTTTTATGATACCGATTTAAGTATTGTCGTGGTTGTTCTATCCAATATCTGTAGTATGAGACTCTTAAGCTTTTATCCGGATTACTATGGATTCCTCTTAAACCATCGTTCCTCAAAAACCTTTGAAACCAGATATCATGGATATGATTAATGATCAAGATATTGAGCATAAAATTTTTGGAATATAAGACTTCCAGCTGGTTTTCTAAAGCCTAACGCGCACATTCATCAACAAGAAGCAACATCAAAAGGATCTAAAATCTAAGTTTCATGTAATCATAGATAAATACAAATAAGGGTTTAGCCTCGCATGTTATAAAGAAAGTAAGAAGATAAATTAATCAAACAACACATAGACATATTGAATGATTAAAGATAAATACCTAACTTGATTAAAACATGGATTCAAGGTAGTATAATAGGGTTTTGAGGCCCTAAAAATGACCTATTAAGCTCCTAAAACAACTAGGGTTTGTCTCCCTAGGGTTATACAAAATTATCCCAAAGTTATACACTAAAACCCTAAAAATGGATTTATATTTATAGAGATGTCGACGCGATGGCGTCACTTTGCAATCCTGACGCTATCGCCACGTAGGTGATTCTAGATCCTCTTTAAGTCGGCCACGTCCTGACGTCGTCACCATATTCCTGACGTCGTCACTAGATAGATCACGACGGCCTCGCTTTATGCCAGCGACGCCGTCTCCACGCACTGTATGCATAAATCTTTAAGAGATTTGGTGCAGGTCCGTAATTGATGTGTTGTAGTGTAGGGTTGTTTTTTTATATGAGTCTAAATTTATATTTTGCCATGACTCAACCAAAAACAACCCTTTAACTAACGGCCAGTGTACCCGATCGGTAGTAGTTTTGAGTTTAAAGTAGTGGTGTACGATCCTGAGAGCGAGTTAAATCTCATCATTTAATTAATATCTTGTTATCTAATCTATGATAATTCTATTACCTAATTATTCCAAATCTAATCATGTGTTATAGGAGAGATACTGTATTTGGATTTAGCCTTATGTTAATCCCATGGGTCAGTCTAAAAATCCCTAATACTAATAGAAAAAGAGGTTTTTTCAGCCTAAGAGAGACTGCACGGTTTTGGTTGGTGACTACAATCAATTCAAAACAGTTACCCACTAAGGCAAACTACTTACCACAAAAGATAAAAGAGTGCGTCGAACTTAAATAATAAAATTGTATTAACCTTTATTAATCCGATTAGAACATTGGTTATGTTTATTAAGTGGCAATGATTTTTTTCTCTCGAGGTGGCATATCATTCTTAAGACTTAAGGCTTACATCAATCCTAAGACCCTAGACACTTAAATTCTGTCACAATTAACATCTGCATAAAGCAAATCCTATAATTCGCGGATTAAAATCTATCTTAGGGATTAAAGCAATGTGATCTCGTAAACCCTCGCTCATAGAGACTCTACCTACTACCGCTTAAATGGAATCTATACACTAGTAGTCCACTTGTCCAACTAACCAAATGGATCAGAAACGTTATTTGTTGAATTATCTTGATCACCTGCTAGTCAACACGTCAATAAACCATTGGGCAATATCCAATTAACTATTTAAGCCCATCGAGCGTAGCCTAAGACACAGACTTGAAGGACAAAATTTGTGTAACTAATTTATTCTAGGTGTATAAATTACTATATGAAGAGCTATCCCCGAACCTCTAGCTCCGATTGGTCCACTTTGACTTAATCCAGTTGAATGATAGGTCGCATACAAAGCGCGGTAAACAAGTATAAATTGATAAACATAAACAAGCATACAACGATAAATCAAGAAATCGATATAAACAAATACCAACAATTCAGATCTCATAAATAAATTAGGTAATAATACCCGAAAGGTATAAGCCTCCAACGTCATAATATCAATACAAGAGTAATTAATTTAGTATCAAGGTAACTAAACCGAGTTAACGAATGATACCAAAAACTAAACGATTACTAAAGTATATGGAATTGACACGATGGTCTCCTATGGAATTGAATAAAATACGTTGTCTCGAAAAACCTCTTCTGCTCATTTTCTCCTCTTGAAAAATAAACTTTTGTGGTTTAGGTATCAAGAATATGATTTAGCACACTTAAAACTCATTTTTGAGTTTTCTATTTATAATGTCTGGAAGTCGGTTCGATACGGCGTATCTAATGGATTGGATACGGTGTATTGGGGGTTTCTTGGAGTAGGGACCATGCTTGATATCTTCCAGAATATTATATTGATTCCATATCTTGAATACCGCCGTATTGATTCCTCTGGAGTATACGGCTATTGATCTTTAAATCTTCCCGTGGTCTTTGGTGAGTGCAGGCACGGATACGCGCCGTATCTTCTAGATGGATAAGCGTAATCGGTCTTCAGAAATAGGTAATCTTCAAAAATATCTTCATTTAAGCCCCAGAAGTGCGCCCTTTTGCTATGTTTCCATTCACCAATTTAACTACATAATTACTAACAATTCTCGAAAAATAAAAAAATATAAATTGATTAAGTAAACAATTCTTTGCAATAACTATAATCAAAAATGGTTAATATCAATGGATAAAAAACGGTGCGTATAAAATAGACGTTATTTGATGTCATCAAATATCTCCCCACTTGAATCCTACTTGTCCTCAAGTAGCCTTTAGAAGTTTACAAAAATGTATCCCTAAGGATATTTTTCGTTAAAGCATTTATTCGATCTATTACAAGTACACAACCAAACACCTCACGAATAGAAATGAAAACACTCCAAAATCCACTCAACTAATCTAATGTGGTAAACATGTAACTAATTCGCTAAAAAATACAATTCTACGGTTTACCAGTGACGATAAATTCCATCATATGAAGCTTGCCAGGATACACATCTCCACCACTAAAGCCAAGGAGTAACAAGTTTATAAAGGTAAATATGGGTTTTTGTATGGAAAGGTGTACGGTTGATTACTCTAACTAATTCTTTCATCGATTAACCAATGTTTTTCCAGAAGGGAGAACAAAGACCACACAAAACACACCCGAATCACGGGATAAAGACCACATGTGACCTGCTCGATTCCTACCTCAAAAAGAGCTAAAGATAGGACTAAGTAGAGTAAGTTTAGGTAGGAACCTTCTAACTTTCACCAAAAGTCGTAAACCAACGAGGCAGCTGAGACATGCATACACACCCAAATCTACGAGATAAGACATACACGCTCGATCACATCCCCGTTCGAGTAAAACCAACGGCTAATCATTAGGTGAGAGGGAAGTAAATTGTTGTTAAATAAAAATCAAGAAACAAATAGATTAAGACTAAGATACAAGTTGCTAGACACTTTACGTCCCCCGTCCCAAATTATTAATCCCCCGACAAAAAACACACAGTTTAAAAAAAGTGCATTTATTACTGTTTTCTATTTCTTACTTTTTGACAGAATGACAGTTTTACCCTTAGCTAATTAATTAAAGTCTTCTTTAAAATTTGTAATAATAATATCAAACAATGGGTAAAAATCCGTAAACTTAGGATAAATTTTCCCTATCTAATATTTAGTAGTGGACAATTAAAATTGGGACAATCATCCAAAAAGGAAACGTGTACAATAAAAAGGACGGAGGGATGATTTTCCCGACCGTTATATGACAAAGACACTACTATTTACAACGTCTTGATCATAGATCAAAAACAACAACCTAAGTTGGCGTAACGGTCAACTTCCCAATCATCCCAAAACTTTACATACTCTACAAGGTAAGTGGCGATATCTTCCACTTTGTACAATACTCTACATCGTTGATTTTCTTTGACGTGTCAACGAATAAATCAGAATTCTTTATATAATTTCCCTTCTGTAAATGCTCTTCTCCGCGAAACGATATATCTTCAACTATCTTTTCCTTTTTTTTAACTAACTAAACTTCAAATCTCAGTGTAATTTTCACACCATCTAGATTTCTTCGTTCTTCGAATTCACCATTAATTGTGAAAGCAGTAAAACACATGAGGCTTGACTACTAATATACATTCCCATTTGCAATGTGGCAAATATTCAACCGCACCAAAGATAGAACAATGACACGAAGACTCGGAAATACAGAACTTTACACTTTAAGCAACTAGCAAACTGTAAATTAAAACTTAATCTAACAGGAGGTTACTGTGTAAGGCGTAACGAAACAAATAATTGTGTAAATTCCTAAAGGATTGCTCTACTCAGGGTTTGTTTCACTAAAGTGGATCTTCATCACTCTAATATGAGAGTGGAAGGGTTTTAACAACGGGAGGTTAACTAACCGTGTAGTTTAGTTTAATAAACAACATGTATAGACTATTTGGTTGTAATCCTAAGATTACCAATTCTAAACAAGATACTCCAATATTTAAACAAGTTACTCTAATTAAATCCATAATACTCATTATTGTGGTCTCGAATAGATATACCAAGCCAAGTTATAAAGTCTACAACATCACTGGCACACTCATATTTTGTGGAATTTGGGTAAACATTTGGAAATGGAAAGGTTAATTCCTCACAATATCTATCAAGGGTTATTGTGTGCGGGTTATGTAACATGTAATTTCACAAAAGTATGCTTGAAAATTTTTAAATTTGAGCATAATTTAAGTATTTTAGTATAAAAAATAGGACAAGTAAACATTCTAATTTCACCCCCACTTGAATTATACAACGTCCTTGTTGTATATGTAAAACATTAAATACGAGAAAAAAGAATTAGAATGAGAAACTCCCCTGATTTTTGCTCGGTGGATTCTCCAATTTGCGTTTATGAGCAAGATCGTATGTTGAACAGCCGTCTTAAGGTTTCAAGACTCCAACACTTCAAGATTTCCATATTCGTAAATTCTCCACCAATATTCGTCAATATTTCCTTCACGAGGTCCTGTGTAAAATATAGGAAAAACAGGCGCATTCCTATCTTGGTATCTTCGGTTAATTTAAACTAAACTAAAACAAACTAAATACGGGTCAGACTGTGGATACGGCGTATCAAGTAGATGAATACGACGTATTCGAAGAACTGACAATAATGTTTTTAAAGTGCATGAAAAATAAAGACTGATAACGTCCAGACATTCAATACGCCGTATGGTATGGGGCGGATACGCCGTATTGAAGTCTGGGAAGACAGACTCGATAACAAAATTATATAACATTCCGGGTTGTCTCCCAGGAAGCACTTTTGTTCACAGCGAAGTCTTTAAGTTAGACTTTTCTTCAGCTTCTCTTTTCTTCACGTTGCTTTAGTCACCCAATTCAACCACTTCTTTTTCTTCCACATTATTGTATCCATCGTGATACTTTTTCAACCTATGTCCATTAACTTTAAAACTGACTCTATTTTTATCGATAATTTCTATGGTTCCATATGGATGCACAGTTTTTACTACACACGGGTCGTACCATTTTGACTTGAGCTTTCCCGGATGCATCTTAAATCTAGAGTTAAATATTAACACCTCATCTCCTTATTTGAAATTTTTATCTCCTCAAAGCCTAGAGTCATGCCATTTCTTAGTTCGTTCTTTGTAGATCCGGGTGTTTTCATATGCTTCATCTCTTAACTCCATCAATTCATTAAGTTCCATAAAACATTTTTTTACAGCAGCTGTGAGATCCATATTACATTGTTTTTATGCCCAATATGCCTTATGTTCGATCTCCACAGGTAGATGACAAGCTTTTCCGTAAACCAATCTGAAAGGTGTGCATCCAGTGGGCGTTTTGTAAGCAGTTCCGAATGCCCATAATGCGTCGTCAAGCTTTTCTGACCAATTCTTTGGGTTATATCCAACCGATCTTTCCAAAATACATTTTATAGCTCTATTGGTCACTTCAGTCTGTCCGTTGGTTTGAGGATGATATGCAGTAGATAATTTATAAGTCACTCCATATTTCCGCAAGGCTTTTTCTAATTGAGAGTTGCAAAAATGCGTTCCTCGGTCACTGATCAAAGCTTTAGGAACTCCGAATCTTGCAAACAGCCTTCTTAAAAATCTAATTACAACGCGAGCATCATTTGTAGGAAGGGCTTGAGCTTCCACCCTTTTTGAGACGTAATCTACTGTTACTAATATATATTTATTCCCTTTCGAGTTCGGAAAGGGTCCCATAAAATCTAGTCCCCATATATCAAATACGTCACACACCTGAATGTTCTTTTGAGGCATCTCACTTCTTGATGATATGTTTCCTGATCTCTGACATGCATCGCACTTCATCACATAATCCTTAGCATCCTTAAAAATGCTAGGCCAATAGAATCCAGATTCGTAGACTTTCCTTCCAGTAATTGATGCACTATGATGTCCCCCAGTTGGTCCAGAATGACAATGTGCTAAGATTTCAAAGATTTCATTCCCAGCAACACATCTTCTCATTACATTGTCCGAACATAGCTTGAATGCATACGGTTCGTCCCAAAAATAGTACTTAACTTGAGAAAAAAAATCTTCTTCTTTTTTCAGGCGTCCAATTCGGAGGTATGATCTTTCCAACGATATAGTTAATATAATCAGCATACCATGGTTCATCATTATTGAGCTCCGCCTTCAATATCATGAGATGCTCGTCGTCACTCCATATTTCTACAAGGCTTTTTCTAATTGAGAGTTGCAAAAATGCGTCCCTCGATCACTAATCAAAGCTTTAGGAACTCCGAATCTTGCAAATAGCCTTCTTAAAAACCTAATTACAACGCGAGCATCATTTGTAGGAAGGGCTTGAGCTTCCACCCATTTTGAGACATAATCTACTGCTACTAATATATATTTATTCCTTTTTGAGTTCGGAAAGGGTCTCATAAAATTTAGTCCCCATATATCAAATACGTCACATACCTGAATGTTGTTTTGAGGCATCTCACTTCTTGATGATATGTTTCCTGATCTTTAACATGCATCGTACTTCATTACATAATCCTTAGCATCCTTAAAAATGCTAGGCCAATAGAATCCAGATTCGTAGACTTTCCTTCCAGTAATTGACGCACTATGATGTCCTCCAGTTGGTCCAAAATAACAATGTGCCAAGATTTCAAAGATTTCGTTCCCAACAACACATCTTCTCATTACATTGTCCGAGCATAGCTTAAACGCATACGGTTCATCCAAAAAATAATACTTAACTTGAGAGAAAAATCTCCTTCTCTTTTTAGGCGTCCAATTCGGAGGTATGATCTTTCCAACGATATAGTTAATATAATCAGCATACCATGGTTCATAGTTATTGAACTCCGCTTTTAATATCATGAGATGCTCGTTGGGAAATTCATTGGTTATTTCCTCTTCTGTGAAGGTTCCTAAATCTGGGTTCTCAAGTCTTAACAAATGATCTGCAGCCAAATTCTCTGCCCCTTTTATCCTTAATCTCAATGTTAAATCCTTGGAGAAGTAGAACCCACCTAATAAGTCTTGGTTTCACATCTTCTTTGCTGAACAAATACTTTAAAGCAGAATGATCAGTGTAAACCACCGTTTTTGATAAGACAAGATACTGACAAAACTTATCAAAAGAGAAAACAACTATGAGAAGTTCTTTTTCGGTTGTGGTATAATGTTCTTGGGCATTATTTAAAGTTTTGCTTGCATAATAAATCGGCTTGAATTCCTTCAGTAAAATCCAGCCTACCCCAGAAAACTTCTAACTCCTTTTACGTTAGTCGGGTATGGTAATTTAGCTATCACA
>BQNB010098496.1:0-25141 GCA_026074375.1 Tanacetum coccineum
TTTTTATAATAACCGTGTCCTATATTTTGATGTTTATATCCATGAATGACTTGTCGCATTCTAAAGCTATGTCCATTGCCAGTTAACGATATGAGAATATTGTTAGGACAAGGTAAATGTGACTGACTGGTTATATTCTGGAGAATGCGTAAAGATGATTCTGCCAGCTTCGCATATTATTTAATGAGGTTGAATATTGGATACACCACCGAGTGATAATCACTTTATGGATCGGCGTCATTGGGTGCATTACCCACATGGTGAAAGTTATGTTTATCCTTAGACTTGAGATGCAAGCGGGTTTTGCATGTATGGATAGCATTTCTTAATAATAAGCCTACCACTAGTCTGTCAAAAGGTAGTTATAAGGGTTATTTTCAGAAGTGTTTTGAAGTACACAACGGACACTTGTAGTCAAAATAGAATATGTTCCTCCACTTTAGTGGGAGATAGATACTTACTGGGCCCCTCGTTGGTTTGATCAGATATTTGTATGGTCGTGCCCAACATGTAGTTAAGATGATTCATTTTATATTTGGTGATCTGAATGAGTACAGATGCGAGAAACATAATAGTTAAAGTATGGAATGACTATTGATCCATATCCATAAATAACATGTATCTAAAAAAAAGGATAGAGCTGACTGAATCCATATAAGGCTGAGTTGTTTTCCAAAAAACTACAAACTCAGGTATTTTCGGGAGCATTGATGATGTTGCTAGACTGTTTGTCAATGTTAGTATGTTATATAATATGAATGAGACATTCGCAAGTGGGATCTGTTGGGTTTGTGCTCATGTCATATTAATATTTATACGGCTAAAAATACGTGAGCCTACGGGGTCACACACGTTATACATTTAAGTATCATTCTATTAATGTTAATAATAATATAATTGTAAATTTATTATTTATATCAATATATGATTTGACAAATAAACACTAACGGCCGTTAATTAGTTAATTAATTATAACTAACTAATAAGGCTTTTTAATTAATGGGTAATTAAATGTAATTAACCATAAATAAATAGTAAAGTAAAAAAGTCAACCCTAAGGGGGTGGGGACTTTTGTTCGACCGGCCTAGACCCAAGGAGGGGGTTGGATTAGGCTTTGAGCTATCTTTTTCTACAAGGAATGTATTTTAGGTAAACCCTAACTTCATACCTATATAAGGAGGATCCTAGAGCTCATTATTCTCATCCATTGTCTTTCCTCTCTCTTGGTTCGATCATAACTAAAAACCCTTAAGGGTTTTCTGGTTTTGTTTTATTTGTGTTTACATATTCGTTAGTCAAGAACTAGCATTCGGGTGATACTACTTGACGTGTAGTGTATGAACCGCTTAGAGGTTACTTACTTTAGTAACTTAGAGTATTTTTCGGTAAGCATGTTTATTACACACGTGAGTGTACTCAAAGAAGCTTTCGTTCGTCACTAGCTTGATTGCTAACGGTTTGTTTCCTTATTTACGTTTTTATGTGTTAATTATTTATGCTATATGAATTATATCCGCTGCGTAGCTTGTTTAATATTCTTATAAAGTTGTAATATTAGGTTGTTTAGATAACAATTTCCAACAATTTAGACTTAATTCATGATAATCAACAATGGATTTGATCATTAATCATCTTGATGCAAGCAAGCTAACTGTTTTGAATATTAAGGAAATCATATCTCATAACGAGAAATAATATGTTTACGCAAAGTGATATTTGACTTGGTTTGACCAATAAAGGAGTAAAACCCGTTACGTGATTAAGAACAACGTAAATCCGGATTAAGATTAAATGAATACCTTTGTTTGATGGTATGTTGTCAGTGTATTCATACCAGGTTTAGAAAGAAGTTTCGGCATTGGTTAGAGGCGTTTGATAAAAGAATTAAGTTGGCGTTTTGTTGGAAAACGCGAAACACACTTTCCAGGCAATTTTGGGTTAAAAGGCTGTCAAAGGTGGTCATGAAGCTGAAAAAGTGTAATTTGTCTTGTTTCTTTTCCAAATCGATCCCAAGTTACGTGTATTTTATCCAACTGCTTCCCAAATGCTAAAAACATCAAAATAAAGGATTAAATACAATAATCATGCATATTTGCATGATTTTGGGGGTTAAATGACCCTGAAAAGTGTATAAAATGACACCTCATTAATTATCATATTCTTGACCTCGTAGACCTTGTTAGTTGGTGCATTCCTTAGGCGGTCGAGTTCTTACAGGGGATCGAGCTGGGTAGATCACTCAAACTTGAATACTCTAAGTAGTTATTTTAGATTTACCAGAACAAAGAAGATCCTTATTTTCTCCTATGCTTTTCCCTTATCCGGATAATATGCCAACACAATATGCATTTTAGTTGTCGTATTCTCGAGCAACTTATTAATGTTTGGAGAATTAACTGGTAAACCATAAACCGAACCATCCTGTAGTTTACAGTTTACCATGTGCTACTTTAAACACAGATAATTTTCTCGCGAACATATTATCCGGTTAAGGGGAAACCATGGTATAAAATAAGGATTGTCTTTTTCATGGTAGATTTGGAAGAACTGTTTAGTGGTAGTTAAAGTCCACAGTGATCAACACAACTAGATCCCCTCTCAGAACTCGATCCCCAAAGGAAGTTGCAGTAAACTATATACAATTCGTGTCACCATCGGAGAGTTTGTTCATTGATGGAGGAAAGTTCTTGGTGGGGAATTTTATTGTGAGTTGATAAGACAAAAAACTTATGAAAGTTGAAGGATCTTAAAAGACAAAAGAGGGAATTCTTCAAATGATGGAATATTACAGAGATTTCCTAGTAGTACTTTATAATAGTTAGGAAGATTTGTTTATTTCCTAATACTTATCCTTTTGTTAAACCGTTTTATCTATAGTATTTAAAGAGTTATAGGTCGTATTTGTTTTATGTGTGTCAAGATGTAAACACAGAAAGTTGTGTGTGTCTAGGCAGACAAGTCTCTTAGTGGAAGCTAGGTTTAGTGTTTTAGGCCTCAAGTATCTTATGATTCCTGTTATTGTCATTGTTTTATCCGTATTATTTTGTTCAATTATATGGTGCGTGGAATGTTTGGTTAACCTTGTTGAATAACATTGATGTTCTTATTAATTCCGTTGTGCAAATATTCAATCTATGTTATTATTATCCTAGATGAGAACTAATCATTCTCGAGTCTTAACCGATCTAAGGAGTTATATCAGACTCCATAATTGGTATCAGAGCCTTGTGGCTCTTGATCTAGGATCTACAAGGTTTTACAATCGAAGAGAGAAGATTTTGTATTCAATTTTCATCACTTTCTGCACAGCTGTAGTAAAAAGGGGATATCTCATCGTTAACAAAAAACTTAAAAAAAAAAAAAAAAAATACGTTCGGATCGTAGAAAATTTTTATTAAAGGTTTCTTTACTCATTAAAGAATATTCTCACTGGAGGGATTTCTATCTAGCTTTTATTGTAAGATATAAATTTTGAAATTGCTACAGAAAATGTTAGTTGGTATGGTTTTACTCTCTTTCTTCAATTGTTCTTTATAGTGTTTTGTTATTGTGATTGGAAGATTTTCTTTGAAACACTTCATTATAAAAGAGGAAGGTATTGAGGACCTTGAAAGAGGATAAGATTTGGTGGGAAATTAGGTTTTAATTCTTAAATTATTTTTTTGGAAACCCTAATTTATAAAAACCTCAAAAGTTGATGATGAATACGAAGTGTAATCACAGTAAAGGTGATATGAAAGTGGAAGCTAAGAGTTCGAGTTTCGATTCTTGTAAAAAGTTTTATTGAAGTGGTTATCATGTTAATACTGATTGGAAGTTACTACTGCTTCATACATGGTTACTACTGCTCTACAATGTTAATACTGCTGAACAAGTTAATGTGCTAATATAACTTTGTGCTGATGCCCATATGCGTTAATGCTGCCAGTTATTGTTTCGTAAATTTTTGAAATCTGCTATAGAAAAGTTGAAGTTGGTATGGTTTTACTTCTCTTTCATCATTGTTTTTAATAGTGTTCTTGTTATTGTTATTGGAAGTTTTTCTTTGAACACTTAATTATAAAAGAGAAGGTATTGAGGAATGAAGAGGATAAAGATTTTGTGAAAATTAGGGTTTTAATTCTTAAATTATTTTTTTGGAAACCCTAATTTATAAAAACCTCAAAAGTTGATGATGAATACGAAGTGTAATCACAGTAAAGGTGATATGAAAGTGGAAGCTAAGGTTTGAGTTCGTTCTTGGTAAAAGTTTATTGATAGGGTTATAATGTTAATATCTGTTTGGATGTTTTACTACTCTGTCTTCATACATGGTTACTGCTGCTCTACAACAGTTAAATACTGCTTCGAACATAGTTAATGAGTACAATCTTTTTTTGTGCTACCCATATGTGTTAATGCTGCCAGTTATTGTTTTGTGAATGTTAATACTGCCAGCTTTGATTAGTGCTACCAATGGCAATTAATACTGCTAGTCTTAGCAGTTAGTGTTGCTTGAACTGTTTATGCTGTCAGGTTGTATGATAGTGTTGCTTCCATGAGTTAATAATGCCAAGGAGAATTTGTATCTTTCTTATTATGTTTAAAACTATCTTAACAAGTTTTGTTTGTGCTCTGGATACAAGAATGAGTTAGTACTGCTTGGTATCGAAGGGTTAGTTTACTACTGCCAAGTATTACTTACAACTGCCAAGGTAAACATAATACTGCTACTTGATTTTTAGTACTGCTAGTATTGGGCTCAAAAGAAATTTAGTACTGTTCGAATATTATTAGTGCTGCCAGTTTACTACTACTTTGTGCTGCTCATTTAAGGGGAAGTTCTAGTATTCTTGGATTCGAAGGCATGATTAATACTAGCAGGTTATGATTTGAACAAACAAGAAACTAAAGTTTCGATGTGATTAATACTGTTGTATTAATACTGGTGGTTAGAAAGTTTATACTACCAGTTAAGTGTTTGTACTACTGGCTATGAAAGTTTATACTGCCAGCTTTATCTGATATCAGATAACACGCACTTGATGGATCTCAGATAGAACAGAAAACCAAGCTTGTTTGATTTTGGTTTTTATACTTTAGTTTTCTGATTGGATTTGGTTTATGGTTTTTATATGTTCTTAAAAGTTAAAAGCTCATTATTTATGGTTTAATCGTTACCGAAGATGATTACATTATGCTTATTTGGAGTTGAAGTGGAGTTTCACATGTTTGTGTTCTTATCATATCTTAAAGTGGGTGTTACACTTTGAAGATAACTTGTTCGTGCTTAGAAACGATGTGACGAAGACTTGTCAAACCTAGCAATATGTCTTTGCTATCACTATAAAGAGTTACGTTGTTGTGCTTAGTGTCTCATAGAAGATTAGGATTTTGTCAAGAGGTTGGGATCTACTTATACTTTGGTATTGGTATGAGTTTGATGTCACGTGGATAGTATAAGATATAAGGCACAAATTTGGGTTATTCTACTTCAGCATCAAGTTTGTTATACTTAGTTTTCTTCATTAGTGATCATTACATAGAGCCTACAGAATTGAAGATTCAAGAATGGTTAACATATGGGTTTCAATGGAAGCTTATTGTTAAAATGTTTAACCATTCTAGATGACCACATAAGGTAAGGTTTTACGACTGTATGTCCTATTATAATGCTAGTTTTAGTTTCTACGCTCAAGTTCATTTATCTTTAAGGGCGTCATGGAGAGTTAATTTGAGTCATTGGAGGCTGGATTATTAGAAGTGTGTTGATTGTGATAGTGGTTGTGGTGTCGAATTCAAAGTTGCATCTACTATGAAGTCCATCCTATTTTTATTGACAAAAAGGGGGAAGAAGGCGTTACAAAGATGATTTGCAACTTCTCAGTGCGTTTTTTGGTTTTGTCATTAATTCTATCGGTGATGATAATTGAGGGAATTATATTGAGTTGATAAGAAAAAAATATGAAGATGGAAAGGACTTAAAAGACAAAAGATGAATTCTTCAATGATGGATGATTGAAGAAGATTTCTAGAATGATAATTATAAAGTTAGGAAGTCGGAGGTTTGTTTATTTCCTAATACTTATAATTTGTAAACCTAATATCTCTAGTATATAAAGAGATATTAGGTCATATTGTTTTATGTGTGTCAAGATGTTAAAACACCAGTGGACAGTTTTATTGTGTGTGTGTGGTTAGGCGTCAAGTCTCTAAAGTGGCATGACGCTAGGTTTAGTGTTTTAGCCTTAAGAATCTTATGATTCCTGTTATAGTTCATTGATGTAATCGTATTATTCTGATTAAATAATATTGGGGCTTGGAATGTTTGGTAAAACCTTGTTGAATAACATTGATGTTCTTATTAATTCACACTGTGCTAATATGCAAATTTGTGTTTAATATTATTCCTAGATCGATATTAACATTCTCGAATCTTTAAAACGATCTAAGGAGTTATATCAGGACTCCACAGTTCTTATACTAGATCCAAATGTCAAAGTGAGACCTGAGGGCCAAGAACTCGACATGAACATTAGCAAGGTCCTTCGAGTTAACGTGGAAGAACAATTGGACCACAATAAGATATATCGTGCAAAATGTGTTGAATAAAAGTAAGGTGAATGAAATACATATATCACATTCTTTGTATGAATAAGTAGATATTTAGCTTACCGTTGTGATTTAACAGCCGTTGTTTTTGTCCGCGTGCATTTTCGTTTCTCCGAAAAAAGTTTAGTTGAATAAGATCAAATATTTGACATAATATCATGATAGCAGATAAAACCAATGCAGCTTCTAAGTAGGCCTAATTAAAATTTTTTAATTCAGAATTCATGACCAGAATCTGCTCCAGGTAGAACCTAGAATATCTTTGCAAATGCGCAGATCTCGTTATTGGTCTACAATATTGGTTGTGGGTCGGGGTTACATTTCATGGCTTTCAGGTTTGGCAACGGCAAACCAATGACGGACCACACTCTAATACCGGCAACCAATAAAGCATTATGTTTTTCATGGAGTTGAGGTTAAAGTATTTTTCTGACGGCTAAGATATTGTATACAAGAAAAACATATTACAAATAAATAATATTCATAAGAAAGGAAACACAATCAAACTGACAATCATATGTTTCGTGAACTCAATCAATCACTTTTAGTCATACACCTTTTGGAGGCTTAAATAGCATAACCTTATAAGTACATCTGAATTAAAAACACACCCTAACCATAGTTCATAAGTTGTTAATATTAACAGATTAGGATAACGAATGACGATGGCCGTTCAAAATGGCCGATGGGCAACTATCTATGATATGGTAATACACAGTCCATTTATTAGTACCTAAGACATGTGTGCCTTTGCGACAATTAAGGTTGGGCAATGTGCCTCTTATTGGAGCTCATGTTGATTCATGGTTCAGCTATTGTGAGCTTAAGGGTGTTGAACGTCATATATAAAATTCGCACTCAACCATCCTTCTATTGTGCGTATCAAAACTACAAACCTAAAAGTTTTTCTTGGGTAAAAGGTTTCCCTGGTAAATGTATTACTCCAAAAAAATGATTCAGTACAAAGGATATGGGTGAATCCCACACCTCAGCCCATTACACTGGCACAAAACGAATATAACAAGCACAACTACTCCAAAAGAGGATACCACTATAACTTGATTACAATGGACTCGGCTATCAAAAATAATATATTTCTTCTTCCGAGCACGGACCATGATATCTAAATCATAACAAATAGCCTGAAGGTGATCAAACATATCATGAATTTCATACACATCATATCATATGGGTCGTAGTCATCATCTCGTTTTGTTTCCTTCCTTTGTTCCAACATACTATTAGTACCTTAACTTCTGTCATCTTCCTCCTTTAAAAACTCGTGTAGCCATTAAATTTGCAGTTTCATCAAACACCACTTCCACTTCACTTTTACTATCCACGTTACCCATAGGAGCAAGAGGGTTCTCGTCATCATTCACAAACATAAGTTTACCATCAATAATGTGGCATTCTAGTTTATCAATCTTATCTATAATAGGAGTATTGCTAGAACTACCATGCGCCATTTGAGGACCCCTTTCCAGCCGACTTTGAAATCCCCCCATTGGTACCCAAGTCATCATCATTTTTAATCGAAAATTACGCGCGTCATATGGGTTTGAGTTAAACGACCTCTTGTTCAAGACAATTCAGCTTGCTTCGTTTTTACCACTATAGCTTGCACCTTTCTTATTTAGAATACAGGTTGTAAAATTTTTTTAGTTGATTTAAACTAACCTTTGCGACCTAACAGAACACCTCTAGTAGCGTGTCTAGGATTATTCAAAGTTCTTCACCCAGCCGAGACAATTTTCTTTAGGACACTCATTCATACGTGGTCCAATGAGTAATTGCAAACTCGAACACCGGTAGGAGGTTTCCACTCATATTCGACATGAGTAGTACACTATAGAACCCCTCATTAACAAGTTTAGGCATAGCCACCACGATAGTATCTTTCAACTCCACATCTCCCCGAAGTTTAATCATAGCTCTAGCATAACTTGACCGACCACGTGATTTCATACACATTTCATAGTTAGAGTCAAGCATCAATGGAGTACCAAGTTTAGTAGCAATGGCACTTAAATCATCCTCGCTAAACTTCGTCATAAGGACACCATGAAGTTTAACCAAAACCGAAACATTACCAACATCTTCTTTAAAACACATCTGGATTCCACTTTTTTTAGAATGAGTGGATTATTGCGAATAAACCAAGGTACCTTCTATTCTCTTAGCATGGAATCTAAACATCCTTAGAGCTAAACTTTCTTGGAAAAAAATAAAACCCGTTTTTAAACGTGTTAAAGCATTGATTTAACCAGTCTTATTTACTTCATGTATTCCTAGCATAATTATGCCAACAAACGGCCAGGTTAAATGCATCCGCTTTCCCCTAAAAAACCATAAGCTATAAAAGTTCACCATAGCCAAATGGAAAACAGTGGATTCAGGTGCCATGAAAATAAGCACTTAATTATAATTTACATTGCGAAACTGTTCTCAACATCGTGAGCTAAAAACGACACGGAAGATTATTTTTAAAATTTCATTAGTAAGAGTAACCTTGTCAGTGGACACAATGCCAATGCAGGGCTATCAAACCTTCTTTCCATTTTGAGAAAGAGAACAAATTTTTGTTGCCTGAAAACTTAGTATGTCGCCCAACCAATATGCAAATGATCTTACCTTTAGTCTAGTTTCCACCCGCTAATCATGCACATACCAACAACACAACATGTTTGGTAGGTTATAAGGCACATATATGTGATAACATCAAACAAGAGGTTGATTTGACATGGTTTCAAAATGAGTACTTGCCACGCCAAGATGCAAATGAACATAATTCGCGCGGTTCAGTTTCTATCATAACAAACACATCGTAGATTAATCACCACCATATCATAGTTATGTTCATGTGCTCAACCTGCAGAGCTATTCACGCCATATTAAAATAGGCGATACACATCTACGCTTTGTTTTCAAGGATTTTCAATCAATTGCGCGAATGTACCAATTATAGGAAAACACGCGTCAACCTTTTTTCAAGCGTTTTTAGTCCATGTTGCGTAAGATGTCCAATTACCTAAAGGGCGGCCGACATAAAAGAACACTTGACAAAAACAAAATTGTTACATATGCAACCTCCATCACAAAATGGCAGAAACACTTTGAAGTACAAACAAATTCATGAAAAACTCTGAAAAATGCTATACATAAAATACCAAACACCTAAAGCACATCAAGTAAAATGCTAACTCTAAATACCTAAAGCGCATTACATATTCAGTACTCGTATATACATTTGGCATATCTCTTCTAACAAACATTAACAAAGTGCGCGTGCGTCCAAAAAACGGCATAATATTTTTTAAACACATAACTGCCAAGGCTAAACATTAGGTCTTAATTTTTTTAGATTATGAATGAGGATTTTTCGAACATCTGTAGTAAGTGGACTCGGAAAGAGTAAAGGTTTTTTCTTAGTGGTTTACAGGTGTTGAGTTCACATTTGTAGATGTCTGGAAAATAGGACGGTCGCGAGGCCACAAACTTAGTGCCTGCCCGCCAAAGGTACAATCTATACGACCTTTATTTTGGTTTACAGGCGCAAAAAAACCCAGCCTACGTTAGCACTTCTGGAAGCTTAGATATATGAATGTTCAAAAATAAGGAATGGATCTCCATGGTAGCATATTAGTACTGTTGCCCCGCAAGATGCAGAACATTATCAACTTTAACTGATTCAGTTTCTATCAACCACATCCTCTTAGAATAATTCTTACCATCACATAGTTACTAACATTTTTAACATCCGTACTTAGGGCTTAAAAAGTAGTGCAATGTTTTCATCATAAGTTGGTTACCCATAACGTTATTGGGGGGTGGATTCCTTCAATATGGTTAATTGTCATCTTACGGACAATAACTATGTGATGGGACGAAAACTAGTAACTGCATGCGATTGGTAATTTCTGCCAGCAATTTTTGTTGGACAAAAAATGATGCTATACAACACCTTTATCTGAAGGGACCAGGAACACTAACTAGAAGCTACAGTAATTTCACATTTTTTTAGAGTAAAAACTGATCTAGTCGCCATGGCTACAAACTTAGCAATTTGCCCGCCAAGATGCACACTCTGGAAGTCTCAAACTCCTGAATGTTCAAAAAAGGAGGATCAACCCACCATGACTGCAAACCTGAGCAGTTGCCCACACAAGATTTATAGATAATCTCCACTTCTTCGTGATTCAATTTTTATCCATAAATTCATTTTTAGAATTGATGTTTCCGTCACATAGTTATAGTTCATAAGCTTAACCCCCACTTAATAAACAGAACAATGTTGACTGCTTAGACGTACAGCCCATGTACATTAAAAATTGGTGGGCATTTTATTCAAATGGTAGTTTAACCGAATGGTAAAACGAAAAGCTTATAGCAATTGTACAATACCAAAAATTGGCAAAAGGACTATAAGCCACCCAGGAAGTTACAAGACTGAGAGTAACATAACCATTTCGAAAAGACCTATAAGCCAAAATGATATACACTACAAAATTTTAAATTCAACGTGTCTATAAACATCGTCTAAACAACATCCTTAAAACCAATCATAACTTTTTGGGCTTATTTTGGTATAGTGTGGTTAGGCTAACCGATAAAAGCATAAATCGTCAACTAATTTAACATGAAAACCTATCCCAGAACTGTTTTCACGCAAATAAGAAAAACTCGATATTGAAGTTACAAAATACCAAAATCCATTCATACAACAAGGCAAGATTCAGGCCACCATTTTCGTCATGACCCTCGCAAATAAATATTTTTTACAATGCATCGGGTTGCTTATCAGATTCAACGTTATTATTCCATCTAAATTAGCATTCAAAAAACCCTTCATTTTGCACATCAAAAAACAAACTCAAACCTCTTGATGGCCAATTAAAACCTTATTACTCTTACGTTTCTCATTTTTGATTGTCCTTGTTTTCTTTTTGGGACGTTTCCCAATTTAAGTGTCACTTTTAAAAATAGATCGGGAGTTTGATAAGGTTACTATATTACCTTGTTTGAATTATTATTTTTACGGGGAAACTGTAAAAAGACTTTAATTAGTTAGTTAAGGGTAAAACTGTCATTTTGTAAAAAGTAAGATTGAGAGTAAGCAGGTAATAAATGACTTTATTAAACTGTGTGTTTTTTTGTCGGGGGACAATAATTATGGGACGGAGGGAGTACATCACTTTGATCCTTAATAGCGACATACCAACTAACCAACACCACAAAACAATTGAATGAAACTTAAATCATAAACTTCTTAAATATATCTATTAATTAACAACCACATCCCGAAAAGCAAAATCACTTACATGCCGTTATAATTGCCTTCTGCAACCTACGTCCGTGATCATGTTGGCTTCCATTACCTCAAAACACCTTGTTTTGGACTGCATCTTTACTGTTTTAGAGGCGCAAATTTAAATGAAAAGTTAAACCAAAAATTATTAAGACATAAATTAATGGAATAAACCATTATCCGAAAAACAAAAAAATCACTTACTTGCAATTATAAGTTTGTTATGTGCAACCACGCCGCTCATCCCCCCTATTTGGACTTCATTACGACGTCACCACTGCAACAGCTTAAACTCATTTTAGAGCCCAAATTAATAGAGGCATGAGTGCGACTTCGATTGATTAATTAAAAATGATATATGGTTTTCCTGTCGATGAGTTCGATAAAGTGGTTAGAGGAATTTGTTTGGTAGTAAAACCCATTAGCTGAATATGTGAGGGGCACCGTTTGTTTATCCCAATCAAGAGATAGTAGGGTGGTGAATTTTTTTACACTGTGTTCTTGAGTTATTTCATTAAAGAAAAGGAAAGGAAAAAAAAGGAAACACTTTCCTTCTAAAATTGGAAGGAAACACTTTCCTTCTATAACACTACATTTCTTTTCATTTCCTTTTATTTCTTTTCTTAAGTAATACTTGAGAACACAACATGAGCTGTTTCATTTCTATTTTTTTTATTTTCTTTCTTAACTAGAACTCGAGAACACAGTGTTAGAGGGTGTTTGGGGTGGAATTTTGGACCTAGTAATCTGCTTATGATTTTGAAATGGAGTTAATTCTAAAATAAGTGTTTGGCAAAAACAAGTGATAATCACTTATTTGCATTTCAAAAGGCTCAAAACGTGATTTTTCAAAAGTAGATAGTGAGTTGCTTTTTAAAAACGTAGACTTTGCGAGCAATAAATGAGTCACTCAATTTACAATGACACCCTCAAAGAATATACCTCAATATCCATAATATTGTCTTTTTGGTCATTTTATAAGTTAATTCCTTAAATAATTTGTTTTGGCAAACACTAATAAAACTGATTATCTAATTATTACAATATCAAACAAATAATCAAATTCAAACATTATGTTTCAAAATCATGTTTTATAACATCTGATTATCAGATTATCCGTTTAAAAACGCATAATTTGTTTTAAATAAGCAATCCCAAACACATCCTTAATAGTAATTGCTTATGAAATAACTGTGTGAGGAGAAGAGGTGCAATAACAGTACTACATTAACTCTAGCTTTGACAGTTTTTTTTACAAATGTCACATAATTTATATCTATATAATTACATGATCAAAAAACTTGATAACATGTACGGATTACAAACTTTTGGAGCCAACTCAAATTAACAAACAGGTAATTCTAATTAGATAAAATCTTCCTTTAAAATGAGCAATTCTAATTGCTACATCGTCTCATATTAGTGTTTAGTTTGATTTTTTGCAATTTTTTCTTTACAACTTTAACTTTAAATATTTTTGTTTGTTTTATATAATACTTGATGAAAGTTATATCAAAGAAAATACATATATAACTAATCTATTCTTATATTTTGCATTAAATATTATATAAAGCACATGAAAATATTTATGGTCAAAGTTATAAAAAGAAAAACTCAAAAACGTTAAATTGAACACTTAATATGAGACGGTGGAAGAAATAAATTAACATGACATCACTATAACAAATAGTTGAATTCTCAACGGTTATTTTTTCACGGTATAGTCAACAATGGACTTTTTTTATATGGATCATAATTTTGCAACATTTATAGGTGTCACAAATTTTTAAAAAAATTATCCACACATATAAGTGTGTACAATTACAACAAAGCTACACTTGTAAATAAAGGGAAAAAAATCATTAAAAGGACACTTATGAGTGTAAACATATTAACACTTTGTCCATATTTTTATGTGTAAATATTTAACAATTTTATATCTTTTGCAATTTTGTCACACTTTTAGGTGTAGACAACTTTTAAATATAGATATTTAGATAATATATTCACACTTATATATGTAAGAATAAAATTTCCACACAGATTTTTATCACTTTATGTGGAAAGTATATGGACATTATATATAAACTACATTTACCATTGTACAGTGCATGCTACAGTAACTTTGTTGGGCTCTCACTTTGGGTCAGTTATTGGGCTTCCACTTTGGGCCGGCCCAATTGATGTTTTTTTTTAAACATTTTGTTGGCACAAAATAAGAGGAAAAATATTACAAAAGTATCGATTTATTCAGATAAAAAAATACCCGCGAAAACATCTTCGATACCTAATAACTTTAAAATAATCGACATGGTCACAAACGTACAAACGCCACTAAAAACCATAAGCCCAAATATATAACACATATTTACCCAAATTCCATAATATTATATTAAAAAAAACTCGTATAGCCAAAAAAAAACCTTTAAACATGAGGCCCAACACATAAGCCCATATAAAAAAAACAACAAACTATTAAACATGAGACCAAAAAGATAAATTCGAAAAAGAAAAAAAAATAACGCCCGCAACATCGCGCGATTGGGACAAAAAACATCTTAATAGAAAAAAACTATTAAACATGATACCGAAAAAATAAACCCGCACTATTAAACATGAGACCAAAAAAATAAAACCCGCACAAAATATAATAAATAAATGACCTGCAGTAACGCGCGATTAACATTTAACGCACACGTAATCCCACAAAATTATATTTAAAAAAAACCAGTTTAGCCAAAAAAAAAATCATTAAACATGAAGCCCAACACAAGCCTTATAGAAAAAAAACTACTAAACATGAGACCGAAAAAATAAACCCGCACAAAATAAAATAAAAAATTAATGTCCCCAAACAACGCGCAAAAAAATTTAACACCCCACAGCAAACGCGCGAATTTAATCCTGCTTGTTTAAACTTTCCTAACGTAAATAATCAGCCTTTTAAATATAACAAATTTAAATATTTTTGTCAGTGCATGTAATACAATGACGTGTATTTGTTGGCACTCATAAATCAGCTTCCACTAAGTTCTTTTTGTATTCAGTCATTATAAAATTATTAAATACTTGTACGAAAGTTCGTGTTGTCCTTTTTCATGAATACGTTAATCTGCTACGTGTGCGCTTTAGTTGACACTATCTATGGTTTAAATAATGGATTATTTCTAAATAAATATGAGCGCATCTGACCCTTATCCATTTTCGGCCTTGTTGGTCTTGTTGAAAAAAAAATTAAATTCATGGCCAAAAAACTCATATTCTAGATCGTCTTATGATTTCGGTTTTTGCCCTTGTGTCATAAATTATAGGAGACCTCACTAAAATACCAAAAATAAATTGTAAAAATAAAAATTATCACATGAATGTAAAAAAAATTATAATATTCTGAAAAATTGAACAAGGGATACTCTAATGAAACAATTTAACCGAGTTACAAGTTGGAATAATAAGTTGTGAACGTTACCTGGATCGAGAGGTCGCTTGATGGAAAAAGTATGAGGAATTTAAAATAATGAGATGATATAGAGAATCAATACTAAAAAAATATAGCCGCACCTCCGTAACAGTCTTTACCACCGATTCTCCAAAGTCGAAACTGCTTAGAGTAGTTTTTTTTCTATTTATGTAATGGTAACGTCGACCTTCGGTCGGTCGTCCCATGTGGAAGCAACTAAGGTCGGTCGTCCCATTACCTCGACCGAACTAGACTAGTCCCCCTCAACCTTTGCAATTGTTTGGGTCGTGTAGAAGACCGAGTAAATGAAGCCGTTTCCTATAAAAAAAATAATTTATCCCTTTATTTTCTATAAAACTCAACATCTTCTTTCTTATTTTTACACACATATACACTTTTTATCAAAAACACACACTACAAACAATATGTCTCAAATTAATTCCGAGTGTTTATTTTTCGATGATACGGATGATTGAAACGGAATTTTAGTGTAAGTTTACTCTCTGGTTTTTTTATAGACGCTGCTTCAATAATGCAAGCATTTACTCCTAACAATCCAAAATTACCAACGAAGCTTAATGCCTAGAGATCGTTACGGTGGCTCATGCCGTCTAGTGCTAGCTTACTTTTGCTAAAAATAATTTACACGCCTATTTATTTCGGACAACGATTCCGAATGAACGAATCGCTGTCACCCCATTGTTCGAGATTTGTTCTGCTTAACTGCCATATTTTCAAGAAGGGTGTGACTGCTGTTGGAAAAAGATGGCATCTCTGCTTTAGTGAAGTGTACCTCGCGATTCGTAACTAGTCAATTACGCTGCTGTTCAGATTCTCTAGACGAATATTACTAAATCGGTGAAAAAACTTCGTAGTGATTGTTTGATGCATTTCTGTAGGGGGTTTATTAGAGTTATAATGGCGAGGTATTGCGAAGGCTAGCAAACTGACGTGAAAAATCTACGCTTTTCACGAGAACAAACATGGGTTTCCTGGTATGATAGGTATCATAGACTGTACAAAATGGTCATGGGCTCAATGTCCACAAGCATATCGTGCTCAATTCAGTAGGGGTGATTCCGGGTCAGAGCCATTCATTTTGTTAGAAGCGGTTGTCTCACAATATTTATGGATTTGGCACGCCTTTTTTGGTGTTGCAGGTTCGAACAATGACGTTAACGTTTTACGTTAATCTCCTGTTTTAAATGATCTTAAAGTAGGAAAAGCACCAGAGGTTCCATTCGTGGCTAACAACGTGACTTATAAATGGGGATATTATCTTACTGACGGGATATATCCAGAATGAGCTGTGCTTATGAAGTCTATTTCCCAGCCCAGGGGTCAAAGGGATGTGAAGCGAATAAGATAAGAAGCAACAGTTAGGCATGAAGCAAGCAAGAAAAGATGTGGAAAGGTCGTTTGGGTGCTAATAGAAAAATTGTTTATGTAATGAACTCCTGCCTTTACGGTTAGGAGTCTTAAAATGATTACGCATTTGATGTACACTTACATCATATTACATAATATGATTCGCAAAGAAAAAGGAAAAGCAATCTCTCCCGACTTTTATCCGGAGGAACAACATCGTAAAGATGATCCCGTAAGATCGGCACAAGATAGGCTACGAGTTATCAGAGAAATACATGACGAAGAAACTCATCTTAATCTTAAAGCCGATCTAGTGGAACACATTTGGCATCGAACAAATGCAAACTAATTTACTGTAATTTTTTATCTTTCGTAATTTTTTTCCGTGTATTTTTATTTCCGTATTTTAGTTTGTAATGTTTAATTATTAATGTAATGTTTTTAAATTTTTTTTGTTCGGTCGCCTGTGCGATCACCACTACGGGTGTTTGGTCACTGTGTGGTATAGGAAAGAGAAAGCTGAGTTGGCGCTGACGTGGCGACGTCCTCTGCGGTCACCACTACGTTTAGCCTTCACATTTTTTTCAGCCACCTAATTAATATTTTCTAAATATTACCTTTCACCTCGAACAGACACGTGGACATCTAATTCAGTCAACTGAAAAAAGTCTGAAGACTAAACCTACTTGACCAAAACTAAAAAAACGCTCGCCAATTCCTTATGATGTTTGATTCCGTTGTAGACACTGAAAATATGGTCATCACATAATCTATTAACTGATGATATGTAATACGGATCTGTGTTGAACTTAATTGCAACCATTTAAGCCATGTACTTAACTCTATTACACTTCTCTAGCCAAAAGGAGACATAGTTTTAGGAAGTGGTATGAAGTTATTTTCTCTTTAAAATATGAGGCTTACAACCAAGAGTGTTTACACACTCAACACTTAAAGGCCACACTACAAAAACCATCCTGGATACTTCTCTTCGTTCTTCTTTGAGTCACCACAAACCGAGACACAAATTCCACAAACACGACATCAAACTCACTAACCAAAGAGTTCTTAGTATAACCTAAGTATATCTATAAAGTCTAAGGTTTATATCGTTTAAGGGTTTGAAATCAAGAAAGATTCGGTTTTACGCTAAGGCTTGGGGGTATACAGATGAGTTTCCGACTACACGACCACACACGTTCAAGAAGCCTAAGACACATTGTAAAGTGTCTTAGCCTTAGTTCCTATTTAGGTTTTCACATTTCATTAATATGTTCATACGACACGGTTATCATATGTTAAATAAATTAAACGTGGGTGGTGCCTAGCATGGCACAACCCATGTACACGTCTTAATATACATTACATGTATGACTTGTGTGGTGGACTAGAAGCCATAAGGCACGTAACAAAGATCTTGTGTATAAGCTTGAACGTTTAAACATGACATGCACACGTAAGGATTTAGCCGAGAGGCTTGGTAACACGTTTTGGAAACGAAATCACATACACACCACGAATCATAATACTTAACAACTTGTTTTGCTCGATAAAGATGCGTACACTATAGTATATACGAACTAGGGTTGTTTGGAATGTGTCGAGGATACGTTACAAAAAACCCTAACAAACCCTATTGGCCTAACGAGCCACTAATGGGCCCATCAGCCTAATAGTGAGTGCTTATGTGGGCCAACAACTTAATTATAAGCTAGGATAGGACTCATGGGCTTATTGAAGACCCCAAATGCTCATGGGCTTATGTTGGATAAGCCTACACTCTCAAAACCCTTGTCGAGTTCTTAATGGGCCTAAAAGCCCATTACTGTAGCTTATTGGCTTATGGGATAATCCAATGTTGTGAAACAACTTACCTATGTCTACAACACTTATTTGAAGATAAAAACATAAGCTATACTAGTGGGCAACCCTTAATGGGCCAAATATATATATACGGGTTCGGTTAAATGGGCCACGGGCCAATAGACTCAAATAAGCTCATCCGAGCTTATTTATAAGTCCCACAGTTTCATACAACTTATATGAGCTCAACTAAGGCTTTTATCACCTTGAAAAGTTATTTGGGTCTTTAAAATGCAATTTTTACAAGTTAGGGGATTAAAAGTGTAAATATAGAAACTTGAGGGTATAAAACTGTAAAAATGTTTTTCATAAAGTGAGGGAATGTTTTTGACATTTCTGAACTTAAGGGGCTGTTTGGGACTCATAAGGACCAACATGTAACTTTTGTAAAGTGGAGGGACTAAAAGGGGTCAACATGGAAACCTAAGAGTGTAAACGGTAAATATTAGGGACTGTTTTTGTCAATAATGAAAACCTAAGGGTATTATATACAATTAAGTGATTTAAATAAACACTTATGATATCAGACTAGTCATGGTACAATACGGATACTTATACAACTAAAGACACGCGAATAATAAATAGGTGTATTTATTATTAATACTTAAAGCACCATGTTATACTTAAATGTATATAATCGTACTCTTCCCAAGAGCAAACGAGGAAAACGTTATACAATAAACATGTACACCGCCACACAAGTGATAACAGTATATATAAACTAACAAATTATTGTAGTTTATACATGAAGTCGTTAGCCTAAACTTCTAGACTAAGACTGGCCATATTTACTTAGGTATTTGTCGGTGTGATTCATTCGTCATACTTGGATATATTTACCATTCACGAAGGACTACTTACTAAGGTGAGTTCATAGCTCCATGTTTTACTATATCAATGATTTACAACTTTTGGGGTGAGAAACATGCATTATTGGACGCAAATGTACATTTTATCATGATTACGTGTTTGCCTAAGTAGTGATAACCCACTATGCCATTTATCATGAACTGTCATTTACTTTGTTTGAGCAGGAAATGTTATATAATAGGATTATTTGGGATTGACCTCCCATAGGGTGTGTAGCTCTCACTGGTGATGATGATACTGATGATGAGAATGAGGAGCCCTTTAAGGACGAGGATGATGACGAGGAGGAGGAGGAGCACCTAGCTCCGGCCGACTCTCCTGCTATACCTATTGTTGACCCTATTCCCTCAGTTGGGGATACAAAGGCATTTACCTCGAGGATACTCAGTTATTTCAGAGAGTTGATGGATTGGTCGAGGATAGACAGTTTCACTATAAGACTGCATGACTGTTGGATCAGGAGGCCCTGGTTTCTCGAGAGGCTTAGGCACATTCCATTAGGTTGAGTTCGGCAGTTCACTACGAACTGCAAGCATATAGGACTCATACTCAGATGCAAGATTACCATATCACCTCACAGGATTCACTGATGACGACATTGATTGCACATGTTTCATCACTACAGGGATAGTTGTCAGCAGCATTGGGACAGATTCAGGCACTTCAGGCTAGAGATCAGACTCATGCAGATGATCGCGAGGGCGCTGGTAGTTCTGCCTAGGTTTACACTTCTTATGTCGTATTCATAGCTATCATTATGTTAGCCGGCTAAGTATTATGGGTTTTATGCCCAGCTAGCACGGCAGTAGGACTTGTATTTCCATTTCTTGTATCAGACAATCATGTATGTTTTCCAGTTATATATGATGTGTTGTATTATGTCATGTCGATCTCAATTCTGTTATGTGTTGTGATCCCAGTCATGTTATATAATCACTGTGTGATGTGATCTTGTTATATATATGTTGTACCCATGTCATGTTGTGATGTTTATGAAAACTCACGTATTTTATATTGTTGTGATTTAGAACAATATGCCACCAAGGAGATCCTCTGCTACTGTAAGGGTTGTTGCTGCTGCTGCAAGGGCTGCTGCTGCGGCTGCTACCCCTATGACAGCTGCTGCTGTTGAACAGCTAATCGAAGCAAGAGTGTCTGCGGCACTTGCTAATCATGAAACTCTTCGAAATAGCACTAATGGTCAAGGCGACGGAAGCCACAATTCTGACACTGGAACTAGAGGAACAGTACGCACTCTGCGTGAGTGTACGTACAAGGATTTTCTAAATTGCAAGCCCCTTTTTTTAAGGGTACTGAAGGAGTGGTTGTGTTGTCACAATGGTTCGAGAAGATGGAATCAGTGTTCCATATCAGCAACTGTGCTGTGGAGAACCAAGTTAAGTTTGCTACTTGCACTTTCCTTGGAAATGCTCTGACATGGTGGAACTCCCACATGAAGACTGTTACTCAAGATGTTGCTTATGCTATGGACTAGAAGGCACTAAAGAAGATGATGACAGTTAAATACTGCCCAAGGGGTGAAATCAAGAAGTTAAAAATTAAGCTTTGGAACCTAAAAGTAAAAGGTACTGATGTCGCAAGTTATACTCTGCGTTTTTAAGAGCTTGCACTGATGTGTGGAAGGATGTTCCACGAGGAATCAGAAGAAGTTGAGAAATATGTTGGTGGACTTCCTGATATGATTCGGGGAAATGTAATGTCATATCAACCCAAGACGATGGAGAAAGCAATTGAGTTTGCTAACGATCAGATGGATCAAAAAGTCCTCACTATTGCTGAAAGACAAGCTGAGCAGAAGAGAAAGTTGGAGTTTAATGTTGGAAACAATCAGGGGCACCAACAACAAAACAAGAGGCAGAACACTAGGAAGGCTTACACTGTTGGGCCTGGTGAAAAGAGAGAGTACACGAGATCATTTCCCTTTTGTACCAAAATGCAATGTAATCACCAAAAGGACCCATGTGCCTCACCAGAGGTGTAATGATGCACAGAAGATCGGCACAACTGGGCTTCCGTAACTGTAAGAGTTCTGGTTCCAATGGTAATAATAACAATCGTGAGAACTCTGGAACAACTCAGAATGATGGCACTTGCTATGAGTGTGGTGTTCAGGGGCATTTCAAGAGAGACTGCCTAAAGTTGAAGAATAAAAACCGTGGTAATCAAGGTGGGAATGGCAATGCCCCAACGAAAGTGTACGTGGTGGGCAATGCGGGAACAAACCCGGACTCCAACGTCGTTACGGGTACGTTTCTTCTAAACAACCGTTGTGCTTCTATCCTATTTGATACTGGTGCTGATAGGAGTTTTGTATCTACTACATTTAGCTCTCTAATTGATATCACACCAACTACATTAGATCATTATTACGATGTTGAACTAGCCGCCGGGAAAATAATTGGGATAAACACTATCATTCGGGGTTATACATTAAACTTCTTAGATCATCCCCTCAACATTAGCTTAATGCCCGTAGAACTTGGTAGTTTTGACGTCATAGTTGGTATGGATTGGTTACCAAAGTACCATGTTGTCATTGATTGTGCCGAGAAGATCGTTCGTATTTCCTGGGGAAATAAAACCTTAATTGTCCATGGTAACGGAAGCAGCCGAGGAAACGGGACTCGTTTGAACATCATTTCGTGCACCAAAACTCATAAATATTTGTTAAAAGGACATCACGTCTTTTTGGCACATGTTACTACAAAGGAGATTAAAGACAAGTCGAGGGAGAAGCGACTTGAGGACGTACCAATCGTTCGAGATTTTCCTGAAGTGTTTCCTGAAGATTTGTCGGGTCTTATACCGACTCGACAAGTGGAATTCCATATCGATTTGATACCTGTAGCACGAGCACCTTATCGATTGGCTCCCTCCGAAATGAAATAGTTGTCGAAGCAACTACAAGAGCTATCCAGCAAGGGCTTTATAAGACCTAGTTCCTCACCTTGGGGAGCTCCGGTCTTGTTTGTCGAAAAGAAGGATGGATCATTTCAAATGTACATCGACTACCGAGAATTGAATAAACTAACGGTGAAGAATCTTTATCCTCTCCCAAGGATTGATGATTTGTTTGATCAACTACAAGGATCCAATGTTTATTCGAAGATAGACTTGCGGTCGGGTTATCATCAGCTTAGAGTACAAGAAGAGGATATCCCAAAGATGGCATTTAGGACTCTGTATGGTCATTACGAGTTCAAAGTGATGCCATTTGGTTTGACAAATGCACCAGCGGTATTCATGGACCTCATGAACCGAGTGTGCAAATCATACCTGGATAAGTTTGTAATTGTCTTTATTGACGATATACTAATTTATTTAAAGAACAAGAAGGAACATGAAGAACATCTTAAGGCAATTCTAGAACTGCTTAAGAAGGAGGAGTTATATGATAAGTTTTCAAAATGTGAATTTTGGATTCCTAAGGTATAATTTCTCGGGCACGTGATTAATAGTCAAGGCATTCACGTGGATCCCGCCAAGATCGAATCAATAAAAGATTGGGCATCTCCTAAAACACCAATGGAGATTCGTTAATTTTTAGGTCTTGCCGGTTATTATCGGAGATTTATCGAAGGATTTTCGAAAGTCGCTAAGCCAATGACCAAACTCATGTAAAAGAAAGTCGCCTTTGAATGGGGTGACAAACAAGAAGCAACTTTACAGACATTGAAGAATAAGTTATGTAGCGCACCTATCTTAGCTCTCCCTCAAGGAGCTGAGAACTTCATTTTTTATTGCGATGCGTCACATAAAGGATTGGGTACGGTGTTGATGTAAAACGAAAAGGTGATTGCTTACGCATCACGACAGTTGAAGATTCATGAGAAAAATTATACTACTCATGATTTGGAACTTGGTGTAGTGGTGTTTGCTCTAAATATTTGGAGGCACTACTTATATGGAACCAAGTGTATGGTGTTCACAGATCATAAGTGTCTACAACACATACTAGACCAAAAGGAGTTGAATATGAGGCAACGTCGTTGGTTAGAGTTGCTTAGTGATTACGATTGTGAGATTCATTATCACCCGGGGAAAGCAAATGTTGTTGCTGATGCTTTGAGCAGGAAAGTGCGAATCAAACCATTAAGAGTTCGAGCCTTAGTTATGACTATTGGTTTGGATCTTCGCAAACAAATCTTAAATGCTCAGACCGAAGCACAAAAACCAGAGATCTCAAAAACGAAGATGTAGGAGGTATGATCAGGAAGGATATACCGAAGGAAAAGCTGGAGCCCCATGCTGACGGAACCTTATGCTTAAACGGTAGGAGTTGGTTGCCATGTTATGGTGACTTAAGGACTGTGATCATACACGAGTCCCATAAATCAAAATACTCCATCCATTCGGGTTCCGACAAGATGTACCAAGACATGAAAAAGCTATATTGGTGGCCCAATATGAAAGGCGACATCGCCACCTATGTTAACAAATGTTTGACAGTGCTAGGTCAAGGCCGATCACCAAAGGCTCAAAGTTGTTATACAACCCAGATACCCTAAAATGAAGATGGGAAACAACGACAATGGATTTTGTCACAAAGCTTCCTAAGTCGTCGCAAGGTTATGACACCAATTTGGGGGGATTGTTGCTGAGCTTAAGAAGTCCTGCAATCTTTGTACCAATGAGGGAAACTGACCCCATGGAGAAGTTAGCAAGAATGTACCTGAAGGAGGTAGTCACGAGGCATGGAATACCTGTCTCGATCATTTGTGATCGTGACCCTAGATTCGCATCAAATTTCTGGAGGTCACTTCAGAAGGCTTTGGGTACTAACTTGGATATGAGTACTGCGTACCATCTACAAACCGACGGACAAAGCGAGAGAACTATCCAAACTCTCGAGGATATGCTACGTGCTTGTGTGATCGACTTTGGAAATGGTTGGGTTAGACATTTGCCACTGGTTGAGTTTTCCTACAACAACAGTTATCACGCCAGCATCAAGGCTGCACCTTTCGAGGCACTTTACGGTTGAAAGTGTCGTTCACCTGTTTGTTGGGCCGAGGTCGGGCAAGTTCAACTCACCGGTCCAGAAATGGTTCAAGAGACAACTGAGAAGGTCATCCAAATCAAACAACGAATGCAAGCCGCTCGTGACCGACAAAAGAGTTACGCCGACTTAAAGCGTAAGCCGATGGAGTTCCAAGTTGGGGATAGGGTTATGCTCAAAGTTTCACCTTGGAAAGGAGTCGTGCGTTTTGGCAAACGGGGAAAGCTAAACCCCAGATATGTTGGACCTTTCAAGGTGCTGGAAAAGATTGGATCCGTTGCTTACAAGCTTGAGCTTCCTCAAGAGTTGAGCAGGGTTCACAATACATTTCATGTATCCAACTTGAAGAAATGTTATTCCGACGAACCATTAGCCGTTCCGTTGGAAGGACTACATATTGACGACAAGCTCTGTTTTGTGGAGGAACCCGTAGAAATCATGGATCGAGAGGTCAAACGGCTAAAGCAAAGCCGTATTCCAATTGTCAAGGTTCGCTGGAACTCGAGGAGAGGTCTTGAGTTCACATGGGAACGTGAAGATTCCTTCAAAAAGAAATATTGTTGGGAATTATGCATTTCTGACTTAGTACCGCTAGTTATATTACTTAGTACCGCTAGTTGTAATTAGTACTGACAGTACAAAGTGTTAAGTACTGATCAGTTA
>BQNB010098497.1:0-16605 GCA_026074375.1 Tanacetum coccineum
TATATGAGTTTGGAGTTTTTGGATCATCTTAAAGAGCGTGGAATTATTTCACAACGCACTCCTCCATATACACCACAACATAATGGTGTGTCTGAAAAGGAGAAATAGAACCCTGCTAGACATGGTTCGCTCTATGATGAGTCAAACTACTCTACCCAAGTCCTTTTAGGATTACGATCTTGAGTCTGCTGCACGCATTCTCAATATGGTTCCAACTAAGAAGGTTAAAAAGACACTATATGAAGTATGGCATGGGCAAGCCCTTAAGCTGTCTTACTTAAAGTCTGAGGTTGTGAGGCTCTTGTTAAGCGTGATACGCTTATCAAACCTAAAAAACTTGAACACAGATCTATTAAGTGTATCTTTGCAGGTTACCCAAAGGAAACAATGGGTTACTCCTTCTATTACTCACCGAGAAGTTTTTGTTGCTCAGAATGCTGAGTTTTTTGAGAGTAGTCTCATCTCACAAGAATCAAGTGGGAGTTTAGAAGATCTTGAAGTAATTCAAGAAGAAGATACACATCATTCTGAAAACACTAGCAAACATCATGATGAGGATGAACAAGAAATTGATGAACCTCAAAGTGATGTTATCCCAGTGCGTAGGTCCACAAGGACGCGACATGACCCAGATCGAATGTGTTAATATGTCGATACTATGGAGCATGAGTTATGTTAGGAATCGAGAAAAGACTCTGTCACTACCAAAATAATAGTTCTTAGCTTGTAGTTAAACGTGTAATAAATAATTAAGCTACCCGGGCCGACCCATGGATAACCCATGGAGTCCAAACCCCTCATCTATCTTGTAAGACTATAAATACCCTATCCACACATGGAGAAGGTGTTGGTTTTCATTTATGGTATCACATTATTTCCTTTCTCTCTCTAAAAAACCTTCCATCTCTTTCTCTCTCTAGACTTTCTTAAGATTATCATTGATTGTGTGAGTGATACTATTCTATAATTGGTATCAGTTGCCATGGGATGATTACGTGTTGATTGTGTGTGTTTTACTTGCAAAAATCTAAAAAATATAGTCATTCTAAGCCATTTTACACGAAATAAAAAGTGATTAAATTTTTGATGTTAAAAATGTTCCACCAACCAATCAGTTCAGGACTCGTGCAAAATCCATCTTCCTTTAGCAAGCCAAACACTTCAGATTTCATCATGTATTCCTCTTCAAAAACATCCTTATCCGCCAAATACCACATTTTCCCAAAAGGTGAATACATGCTTAGTTTTGTCATTGTCTTACCTTCCGTTGGCAAGTATTGTTCAAGCTACTAAAACGAGTTAGAAAATCGTCAGTAGGGTATGTTCGGAAGAAAGATAATACAAAAAACTAAACACGAAAACTGATTATGAAAAATTTAAGCTACTGCTATTTCAGACAATCGATATGCCGTATTCAGTAAACTGAATATGCCATATTGATGTTTGATGTCAAATACGCTATATAAGTTTGTAAAGTGATACGCCATATCCAAAAAGATGAATACGGCGTATGCAGTATTCGACAGCAGGAATTAATTATGCAGAAAAACAAACAAACACACAATTATGCAAAATAATACAGATGCATAATTAACACACTAAAACACAAAACAATTAATAACTAATATACAAATTAATTAACTAAACTAAATCTAATCTAAAATACTAATAAACAAGGATTAAACAATTTCACTCCCCGGTAGCGGCGCTAAAAACTTGATGTGTCATTTAGTATTGGTAATTTATTTATCAAATTTTATTATTTATATTTTGCCGACTTTACCTATTAACTGACACTAACGAGCAGTGTACCCGATCAGTTGTAGGTTCGTTGGTAAGTAGGGTGTCGATCACTAAGAGTGAGCGTTAATACTTAGGTCTATTAGTATTTTAGTTATCTAAGTTAAATCTCGTTAATCTAATATTAATTCTAATTAAACCTAAACTAACGCAAAAGGGGGGTTTTCAGCCTGAGAGACTGGAACGAGTTTTGGTTTAATCTAAGCCAAATGAGACAAAGGACACACACAAGCAGACAAACAAACGATAAAAAAGCGGTCAAGCACTAATGTAAGGAAAACGTATTAACCATGTTTAATCTAATAGAATGTAGGAATTGTTTATTGGTGCAATGATTGTATTACTTCGTTGGTGTTATATCATTCTTAAGCTTAGGTGGGCTATCTCCCTAAACTCTAGGTTTGTTTTTCAGTTAATCTTGTCACAATTAACCAAACCCTCATAAAGCATACACCGTTGAATATAATCTATATAGGAGAAAACATTGGTGAATATTGAAACCTAGCTCATCGAGGCTTTATCCAATTATGTCCAATCGTTATATATATGCTGGTAGTCCACGGTCCGAGCACTTACCCAAGGAAAACAAAATGTTATGTGTAATCTTAAGTCACCACTTAGTCTACCTATTCACTTAACAAAGGGAAGATCAGGGGCATAAATTTGTAGTCCTATTAATCCAGAGTCACATAGATAAGCTATACAGTATGTACATATTATTTATCCCTGAATATAGTTTTACTCTATCGCAATCCTAGATCAGTTGAATGACAATTAATACATAATTAATAACATAAACACATATGAAGTGTATATACATAATCAACTCTCAAACAAATAAGTATAACACCTTATATAAACAAACTAACAATTAAAATTATCATAAACATGGCTAATAGCTCTAAAGGTATTGCCATAGTCATTAGTAAACTATACACAATATCATAGACAAACGATTAAATAAATAAATGTTATGCTAACCGAACGCTTATAGTGGAGTATAAAGATTACAAGAGTTTTCCTATTTACTTGAGGCACTTGCAGGGCCTTCTTGGCTTCTAAAATCGTCTGTAGATCGTACTTGGTGGTCTTTGCATACTAAAAACCAAGTTTTAGGTTTTCTACTTATAAGCTCAAAAAACATATCGATACACCGTATTGGAGGGATCCGATATGGCGTATTAAGGTAACTTGGAGTGGGCTCCATGATTATTTAATTCTGGAATATTCATTAACCGCCTCTGGATACGGCGTATTGGGGCTTCTGGATACAGCGTATTGGGGCTTCTGGATACGGCGTATTGGATGGAAATCGTGCTTCATCGGAATGTTGACCAAAGTATCTTATACAACGTATCTGCTGATGTGGATACATCGTATTCTTTTCAGTCAGGCAATGGTCTTGATCTTGTCTAAGTATTGGGAACTAACGTATCCGTCTAGAATGATACGTTGTATTGTCTAGATTCAGTAGGCTTTCTCGAACTTCTTCATTTATGATCCAAAATACGCTCTTTTCTCAATCTTTATCTAAATGCTCGATAATAACTGATATTTACACAATTAAGCAATTAAGTATCAAATCTTATATAAAACAATACAAAGCGAGCAATATAAATGGGATAAATGATGCCAATAAAGTAACGTTATTTGATATCATCAGTAAGTTTTTTTAATAATGGGAAACGGGTTGATAATAAATGTGTGGGTCAGGTCAGCGGGTTGGGTCAGGTGCAGGTCGGCATTAAATGCAACCCAGTGATCCTAGTATATATAAACATACAAAAGGCAGGTGCTTCGGCCCTTGTTATCCTTTGTACCAGATTCATTTCAAATAATTAAAACTTATGATGTAGTAATATGTAAGTTAATGATCAATGATATGACCAGCCGCTTACAGACCACACATAAATTAAGCAACCATTAACCCAAAATCAGCCAACAACGATGTAAGCATAAACGAACAATGTATATGAGACTCAAACATGCTAACAACATATTAAAGAGGCGGGGGACACGTCTACCATGGCTGCGTACAATCTATTGGTCCGACCCCGCCAAAGAATACAGATGTATCATCTTTATGAAAGCTGTGTAGACTCATCACAGCCTCTACTAAGCTGAAAGCATAGCAAAACTGACCCGTTACATGATACCAACCTGGTCCTGAGCCTCAATCAACACCACTGAAACTATGAAGGGTCTTAAGTTATATATCAAATTAGTTCACGGCACTATAAAAAGCCATAATAGATACCAAATGAGTCTCGCTTGTCATATAAAAGACAACAAATTTACGAACAAAATACAACAGGGGATAGGCTTTCCACTTTCCGCAAAAGTTCAAATATCTCAAAGATTTGGAAAATAGAAAAATGCTAAATATCGATGTGATACCAAACACTGCCATGGTTGCATGACTTCAGTCTAGGTGTTGGTGCCCTGCCAAGATACGGGCATCGGTTTAAACACTGATAAGCTTAATATATATGAAAACCCAAACACCATTATTTACCATCACCATCCTCATAAACTTTATTCAATGACAAATCATAGATTACCATCTCTTGTCATCTCAGCCAACATCAATTAGCATTCCCATTAGCCTCCAGTTACTGTCTACGTTATTAAGGAATCATAAACATTGAGTTCACTTTTAAATCACAACTTAGTTATTAGCTAGTTCAAGCTAATGCATTGCAATTAATACACAGCAGTTTTTAAATTAACATAAACTTAAGTAATCATGTTATGTTTACCCATGAAATGAACCATTATGTAACGCATACTAAAATTTAGATTAAATTTCTTTAGGAAAGTGAAATCACTTATATAATAACTTAATTATTCATACAACTTTTAAACAACAAAATAACAGTCAGTACTAATCAATCCTAAAATTTATAAAAACCACTAAATTTATTAAGAAAAACGAAATTCAAAACCTTAAAAATATGACAAAACCCTAATTTGTAAATAAATGAACCAAAGAATAATAAACAATAAAAATCTTTAATGCTTACCATATAGTTTCCTTAGTATCATCAGTAACGTAGTTTTTCTCGCAAGATGCAAAACACCCAAACCACATCAAAACGCAAACCATATATATCCTCATCAAGAGTAAAACACATGTGGCACCCATATTTTTCTGACAAGATGCAAAACACCCATCCAGTCCACATCAAAAGCGTAGATCTCAAATATGTGTTTTAGAGAGAGAGAGAGAGAGAGATGCAATAGATTTGAGATGGATGATAGTGGGATTTAAAACGAGTGGAGGGAGGAGCGGTAAGAAAGACACGTATGAAGGTACGTGTTGTTAGATGTATCAAAGGTAATGTGAGAAAGGGTAGATCGGGTATAATAAGACGGGTAGGGGAGCATTAAATGCAGGAGTGGGTCGGGTATGGATCGGGCAGGCGGGTAGCATTAAATGCTCATAACCCGACAATCCCAGTGATTGTAAAGTCTTATAATATGGGTTAATTATATTTTCTTATATTGGCATGGGTTTGTTTGAGGTTGCTAGACCATCAAGTTTCTAAAAGTTTTGATTATAACCTCTAACTTATGCAATAGTGTATATGCATATTTCTCATTTTTGAAATTTTAATTTTTATTCTTTGTTATTATACTTTTCATAAAAAGACCGTCGGCTTAAATATAGTTTATTCTTACGTGACTAAAAACATATAATATAAAAGTCACGAAAGAATAAATACTAGACAAGCCAAGAAAAGTAACTTCATATGGTACACAAAACATGAACAATTTTTGTGGACGACATTTTTTCCATATAGGTAATTAACTAGAGCCGACTTTGGCTCGTATACACGAAAAAAATATCCTCTCAAGTTTAATTTTAACACGATAGATAATGTTGTATGTATTATGGGGAGTGAAAAAACAAGCGTGTTTCAAATTTTAATAAAAAATTACTTATAATTTAACTTGCAGATAATTTTTCAACATAACCTATCATGTTAAAACTAATTTTAGAGAATTCTAGTTTAATATACACAAAATTAAGCTAGTATTGATAATTATATTGATTTGTTTATTGTAGTAGCTTTAAAATCACTTTTTCCTTTAGTTTTGTGATACTCTAAATTCTATAGATTATTTCTATTTATGTCTTAAAATTATTAAATGTAGTAAACTAGAAACGTTATTAAAAGCTACCGTTAGGGTATTTACTGTGAGAGATTTAAAAAAATGTTCAATACTCATCCATAGGTTTATATATTGTTTCAAAAATAGTAAACATCTATTTTGTTCCTACATGACATTGAGAGGCCTATAATCTTGAACCTATTTATAATTTAATACATGTTTGATAATAGAACGATTTATAAATTTGTAAGATGTTTATACATAATGAGAATAAGTTTATAAAATGTAAAGTTTTATAACTTAGTGATTATGGATGACATGTCAAGTTTATAAACTTATAAAAAGCTTCACAATTATGAATGCGTTTAGTTATAACATTTAACTCTCAACTACTACATAAGTTGGTGTCGGCTATGTATAGGAGTGTGAATAGGATCGGGTTGTTTGGGTTCGGGTTTATTCTTGTCGAGTCAAATGAATATCTTCCAACAAGCTAAATGTGGATATGCATAAATAAGAATTTTAGTCGGGGCAAGCTCAATAAAGATCAACAAAATATCAAATGAATTGAATAAATTTTGACCGTTTATTTTCACCTAAACAAGTAAAAATCCATTTTTACCATTTTCAAATGTCTTATAAATGGTAAATCATTAAACGAAAATAAACACACTGTCACGGTGACAATTCTTTTATCTTTCAGTAGACGAGAAGTTCGATATACTTTTAAAAAAATTTACTTTTTTACGTGTAAAGTCCCTTTTAATAACACACTAATAAGCAAAACAATAAGCACTAAAATAAGAATAAACTAGACAGAGAAAGTAAGAGAATAAAAACTAAAGAGAGAAAGAGAAAGATATTAGATTAGAGAGAAGGATGTTGAGATTACAAATGAAAACAAAAATGAATCCACATCCCTCTCTTTGTGTGAAGAGGGGTATTTATACCCGAATACCCTAGATGGGACAAGTTGGGTTATGAGGAGGATGGGTCGGACTTGGGCTTTGTATTAGCCTAAGCCCAAAACATATACAATATTAACTTAAAGCCCACACCTGTTTACCCTACTAGCTTATTACATTGTTACTAAGCTTTTAAACGTGAATAACCGGCACTTTACGAAATAAGCATTCCTAACAATCCTCCCCTATGGGGCGGTTATTCACATATACTTAAATTTCAATTCCGCGTAGCTTTATACCTTGCTCTTGAGCTTTGTTGGGTAGTAGGCTTGATATTTATTATTCCAATCATGCTTGTGATCTTGATCTTCTTGATCTTGATTTTATTTTCTTTATCTTTAACTTTTGAGATCTTTCATCATCACTTGTTGACCACCATACACATACTTGTCTTAAAAGCTATCAATCTTCCTCATTTGGGCAGTTGTTCATATGATGTTCACAAGCTAACAATCTCCCCCATTACTTCAGTCTTTGAATTTGTGGTTTGAACTTGATCCACTTGCAATCATTATCTTGAAATTCATTAAGGAAGATCTTAATTATCAGAGTTGCGGATGTAACACCCCCAAAATAGGTCGCAGTGGAATGTTGACTGAGAGCGTTACTTCATAAGTACATTGCATAAGCTATGAGAGAACGACCTCTAAGTGTGCCATTTGAAAAGTAATCTTGTATTGTTTAGACTCAATTGCACATCAAGTAAGCCAAGCATCTAATTCACCTGAGAAAAACATGCTTAAAAGTGTCAACATAAAGTTGGTGAGTTCATAGGTTTGTTTAAGTATAAATGTTGAACCAAGGTTTTGTAAAGTATGTATGACCGTTTCAATCCTTAATTGTTCACCAAAATGTATGTACGAATGTTGAAACCAAAGATGTGTATGATTATTGTATCCCATACAATAGTCACAAAAAGTTAAGTATAGTTGGAACACCATTGTTCAAAGTATGTATTACCACTTTATTCAAGGCAACATAAATATTCACGTGTGTATAAAACAATGAATACGATTACTCAAAGTTCATGAAACTGCAGCTCAGACTTGGGTGTATGCCACTTTATTCAAGGAACGGTAAAAGTTCACGCTCATGTATGTATAGTTCCATACTCCGACATGGTATAACGTTCGTTTGTCCAGTGATAGCTAGTCACCTAAACGGGGATTGTCACACCCAAATAGATTTATTTTATAAGACTCGCGCCTACCAACTCGTAGTTAACAGTTTAATCCGCTTAAGTTCATCCGTAATCATTTGGGTAAAAGTAAAGCAATGTCCTTGTTTTCAAAAATAGAGTGAAACAAGCAATGTATTTCGTCCCAAAATAAGTAATTGAGTACGTAGACCAGTTTGTAAAACGAATTGTAAATGCACATGTAATGAATTTAAACCAATCATGTAAATGAAATTGGTAACAAGCATGTTCTCACCCCAAAAATTGTTAAAGTATTCGTTATAAAAACAAGTAAACATGGGCTATAAATTCACTCGATGTGAAGAATCAACAAAGTGAAAAAAAAAAATCACAGAATTGAAATTGCGTCACGGGGAAAAGTCCGTGTTTTTCATAGGCACCTAATTAAGCATAAGTCGTATGAGTACTAAGTACTTTGAATAACTAATACTATATATAATTTTATATAGCTACATTACCATCTAATTATATTTGTGAAATAATATTTAAATAGCATTTGATAAATAATAACCATGTATTTGTACTCGTATAATCGTATAAATAGTTCAATCGCCTTTGTAAAATAATATTTATAAAGTTTAAAACATGTATAAATATTATTTAAATGATTCTAAAATGTTTCGCAAATTTTTTATTAAAAACGAACCAACACTATTCATGTCAGGAAATAGTGCACAAGTATAAAATAGTGCGTATCTTTATCGTTTTAACGTCGTTTTGTTGTTCTTATAATGTCCCACGGTTTCGTATATGAGTATCAAAATATTATATTTTAATATTTTTAGTCCTCTGATGAATAGTAATTTACTATTCATGTATATTTTATAAAACTATTTTTATAAAATTAATCATCGTAATCTCGTAAATATCATAACTTATTTGTTTTAATTCTGATTTTAGTGATTACTTCGATCACATCTTCGTAATTAAAAGTTCTATCTAAATAAAGTATTTTCCAAAATGTTTCTGATGTGAACAGTAACTTATTTTATAAAATTACTTCTATAAAATCACTTTTTTATATTTAATTATCGTAACTTGCAAATAGCATAACTTCTTCGTTATAAATCGGATTTTCGAGTTCTTTATATGCCTACGATCCTCATGACATGTAGTATTTTAATAATATGTAAAATAAATACTTTATTTTCGAATTAAAAATAGTAGGTTTTGTTCATTTGACTAAATTATAAAAAAACAATTTATAAGTTTTTAGTTTAGTTGACTTGCTATAAGTCCTCTACAACATTTTATAACACAAGTCTCATATATGTTAAGTCCTCTAGTCTATCAATTGTCCAAGAATAACAAGTCCTCATATTTCTTTTACTTATAAACTTAATAAGTAAACTTTTAAACAATTTATTTATATATACTTTTATAAATAAATCCACACTTGTACAATGTATATACTTCCATTCAAACATGTTTTTAACATCAATATAGCATATGAAAAAGTGTATCAAACCATGATCAAAAGTAAAAATCTATTTTACATGTAAATATGTTTCCTAGATGGTAATTTACTATATAAACATTATATACAAATAAAATCACAAATGTAAAGAGTGTAAGGTTTTTAGATGAACTTATGATAAAGTATGATGAAGAGAAACAAGATCTAAACCTTAGTTTAGAATCAAAACTCAAGCTTCCAAGACTAGAAAACCCTAACTTTTAAGAAAACCCTAATCTTGCACCTTTCTTGATTAACCCTTTTAAACACTAAACCAAGCCTTCAGTACACCTTAGAATACCTTAGATATGATGTTAGAATACTTGTACGCTTGGTAAATAAAATTGTATGGAATGTGTATAGGTGTTGTTGTTTAGCCGTGGCTAGGAGGAGAGAAACCAAGAGAGTTTGTGAGGTTTTTACTTAAGGAAATGTGTTGTGTGTGTTATCTCTTCTAGTATCCATGTATATATACTACAAGGCTAGTCCAAGTTCACTTATTGAAGACCAAGACCAAGTGAAACATGAGGAGTGAATTAAGGAAGGTCTTTGGTCAAGTTACTAGTCATGAACACAAGTTATAATGATCTAGGTTTGTACAAGGTACTAGTTGGTAAATGGTGTGCTTTATGTCCCCTTAGGACTATATTTGCACTAAAAATTGGGGAGGGGGGACTAGAGAAGTCTTAGTTATCTTATGTTGATATTTTGTAGTATTACTTGAAGTTACAAGATGTAAAGGTTTAATGTAGAAGTATAACTTGTAAAGTGTATGTTCTAGGTTGGTTTCTTTTATGTAAAATTCGGTCATATGGTAAAAATAGGTGAAGTTTTATAAAACTTTGAGTATCAGGTATAATAATAGGTATTTGTTGAAGCATAGATAAGTTTTGGGGGTTTCGTGAATGCCTAAATGTATTTTTTGGCGAAACGTAAACACTTTATCAATAAAAATAAAATGTGAAAAGTTAATAATTATCCTTCAAATAATTATCTAAAACTTGCTTGACGTAAACATTTAATTGTTTGATGTCCGTTTACGTTGAATGATAATTTTGAGCTTAAGCGATTTAACTTAACGATTAAAATTAAAAGCGAACGCGTACGAGACTAAAAATAAATAGTGAAATAAATGACGTCGTAAAATGACCTAAAAACACAGATTGTTACAGTCTTCCCCCATTAAATGAGCCTTGTCCTCAAGGCTTAAGATGCGGCACTTGACGATGGTGCGGTCTTTGTGAAGAGATGTGGATATTTCTTCCAAAATTGATCCTCACGTTCCCATGTAAACTCGGGACCTCTCATAGAGTTCCATCGAACTTTGATAATTAGAATGCGGCTTTGCTTCAATCATTTAACTTCATGATCCATGATTTCTACTAGTTCTTTGAAAAAGTTGAGTTTTTTGTCAATGTGTATTTCATCCAATGGAATTGCCAACGGCTCGTCGGATAAATACTTCTTTAGGTTGGATACGTGAAACGTACTATGAACTCTGATTAGTTCTTGTGGAAGTTCTAGTCTTATAAGCAACATCTCCCACTTTAGCCAGCACCTTGAAAGGTCCAATATATCTTGGGTTCAACTTCCCCTGTTTGCCAAAACAGATAACCCCTTTCCAAGGTGATACCTTCAACATGACTCGATCGCCCACTTAAAATTCTAAAGGCTTACGCCTCACACCGGCGTAACTCTTTTGGTGATCATGAGCGGCTTGAATTCTTTGCTTGATTTAGACAATCTTCTTGGTTGTTTCATGGATAAGTTCTGGACCGGTGAGCTGAGCGTCTTCGACCTCGGCCCAACAAACAGGTGATCGACACTTCCAACCGTAAAGCGCCTTGAATGAGGCAGCTTAAATGCTAGCATGATAACTATTGTTATATGAAAATTCGATCAGGGATAAGTGTCTTTCCCAACCATTTCCAAAATCTATTACGCAGGCGCGTAACATATCTTCAAGAGTTTGAATGGTTCTTTCACTTTGCCTATTGGTTTGTGGATGGTATGTCGTCCCCCTATCCAAACGAGTACCCATAGCCTGTTGATATGCTCTCCAAAAATTTGACGTAAATCTAGGGTCGTGTTCACAAATGATCAAGACAGGTATCCCATGTCTCGTGACTACTTCCTTTAAGTATAGTCTCGCCAATTTATCCATAGAGTCATTTTCCCTTATCGGTAAGAAATGTGCAGACTTAGTAAGATGGTCTACAATTACCCAAATGGTATCATAACCATTTAACGTTCTTGGGAGCTTGGTGACAAAATCCATAGTAATATTGTCCCACTTCCATTTTAGGAATTCTCTGTCTGCACCATAAACCCTGATGGTTTTTGGTGTTCAGCTTTAACCCTTAGACACGTCAAACACTTGCTGACATAGGTGGCAATGTCTGCTTTCATGTTAGGCCACCAGTATAATAGTTTCATGTCTTGGTACATTTTGTCGAAACTCGGATGAATAGAATATTTCAACTTGTGGGACTCATGCATGATCAGAGTCCTTAGGTCACCATAACAGGGCAACCAACTCCTGCCATTTAAGCATAGAGTTCCATCCGCGCGGGGTTTCAACTTTTCCTTTAGTATATCCTTCCTGATCATACCTCCTACATCTTTATTTTTTTTGCGATTCTCTGGTTTCTGTGCTTCGGTCTGAGCATTCAAGATTTGTTTAGGAAGATCCAAACCATTGTCATAAATAAGGCTCGACTCTTAATGGTTTAATTCACTTTTTCCTGCTCAAAGCATCAGCAACAACATTCACTTTCCTCGGGTGATAACGAATCTCGCAATCGTAATCACTGAGCAACTCCAACCAATGACGTTGTCTTATGTTCAATTCCTTCCGATCAAGGATGTGTTGTAACTACTAAGCTCTATGGTATTACGTAGAAATTGAATGGGGTGATTTGGTATGTTTCTTAACGGCGAGTAAATTGGTTGTGGATCATCTAGGGTGAAGTTGGGATGCGTCTTACTTTTGGGACATAGGATTTTGTATTAAAATGATGTCGACTTTATAGAGTAAGGTGGCGTAAGAGTTTACTTAGTAATTATGATTGTTAGTTTGGTTCCTCGTGATAAATACATTTTATGAATACGCACATAAAACTTGATATAAATAGAAAATTGTTTCTTGACAAGAAGTTTTAAGGTGACTACTCTCAGCATGGGCATGGTCCTTCTTGAAATATACATAGGTGATTAAGCTATGTATATTTGAGGGTTTACGATGCGATGCTCATTTTCATCAAAATAATGTTATAATTTCATAATATTTGTGGGAGTGGGTTATATAAATAAGTAGAGAATTTAAGTAAAATTGACGAAATTTTCACAACACATTGAATTGATAGATAAATTAGAAATCATATTAAGTGTTTGTACCTTGTGCTAAAATGGTAGTAAGAAACTAAAGTGATTTAGGAGGTAAAATGACCTAGTTTGATTTTCTTGTATTATTGACTTATAGATTGGGCTTTAGAAAGTTGTAACTTGATTTAGAAGGGAAAAGATATTCAAATGTTGTGCATTATACACATGCCTTGAATACTTGTACATTCATTTTATATGTATACATTACATATAATTAAGGTTTTGGTACAAATGTTAACGGATAAAGTCTGTTTTGATATGACGTTGTAAATGGATAATGTACTTGGTAAAATGATATTAAGATATAGACTTGACATATTAGGATGTTTACATGATATAAACATAGATATAGATGGCATTGGTAGGTTGCGTGAGCTCGTTTACTTTAGAGATGCAAGTTACATTGCATAATGAGATAAAGCAAAAATTTCACTATAAAAAGGTGGTATATATAATAGATGGATATTACAGTGCATCTAATTTAATAGCTGGATAATTACATTGATGAAAATTATGGGTTGTTATAAGTTGCAAATTCAATTGCATCCTGCACAATCTTTGTCTTAGACGCCATTACACTTCCGTGAATCATGTCGGGCAAACCACCGATATACCTCTCGATTTATTAGACTCTTCAGGAAACATCCTAGCACACATCAATGCCCGTTATGAAAATGTTGGTTATAGCTTACCACATCGGTACCTTTAACCTTAAGATTCCACATCTCAACCTCCAACTTCTTAATCTCACCCCTTGGGCAGTACTTGTTGGTCATCTTATTTTTTAGGTTTGTCCAAGTCATTGCATAAGCAACATCGTGACCAGCAGTCTTAACGTGGGTGTTCACTACGTTAGGGCACTTCCAAGAAGAGTACAAGTGGCAAACTTGATTTGGTTTTCCACAGTGCAATTACTTGTACGGAACACAATTTCCATTCTTTCAAACCACTGAGTCAACTCGACAACTCCTTCAGTACCCTTAAAATATAGGGGTTTTCATTTCATGAAGTCTAGGTAAGTGCACTCACGAGCAATAGGAGCTTGCCTCCTTACACTCATTCCAGAATCATGGCTGTCTTCGCCATTTTGGCTTCTGTCAGCGTCACGTGCTGCCAATGCATCAACAACGCCTTGGTCGATTAATCTCTTAAGTTGATCATCAGTCACAAAAGTAGTGGGGGTGGTTGTTGTGGCTGGTGTTGATCTTGTGGTTCTTTTTAGTGCTATTTTCTTTAATCACCAGAAAAGAGAATACCCGTTAGATTTCATAAAATCATAACAATGACATGACATATACATAATAAATAAAGTAAGATCATATCATACAGTGAAATATACAACTGAATTGAAATTAATAAAGGTGTAGCTGAATCGAAATTCATTCATAATAAATTCGATTACAGACATGACATAATACATCCCTTCCATATATAATCTGGAAACATACATGACCGATTCGGTTACAAAATGATCACTACCATTAGGTTACAAAATGAAAATAAAACCTAGATCCTTACTAGCCGAGAGTTACCCCGTAATACTTAGTAGGCTATACAACATAGATAAGACATAAACATATCTAAGAACTACTACTGGCCTCCTCTGGTACATCACAATATGTTGGATCCCTAGCAGATGTCTGCTGACTTTATAGTGCTGCCATCTGAGTCTGCAATGTCCTCAGCAGAGTTAGTGCCTCTATGAGCTGTGTCTGTCTCCTGCGGTTTGCTGCCTGTAAATCTTCAATCTCAGCCTGCTGTGCTAAAACGTAGTCCATATTGCTCTAACCTCAGAACTTTCCGTATCACTGGCATCTATCGACTATACCCAAGCCTCACGAGAAGCTCTAGCCTCACTCTCCATAAGTATAGTTGTGCGAGCATGGGCGCGCCTATCCTTACGTAGCAAGTTGACCTGACCGGTCATTAATGATCTATCATCCTGTGCATCGTCAAGTCTCTCATAAATCTCATCAGTATCCTGCCTAACAGTCGTGACAAAATTGGTCATCCTCTAACCCAACTCTGCCACATCAGTCCCTAGTATCTCATCTGCAATCTCATCTGGATCCTCCCAAATATCAGTAATCCTGTAACCTATCTCTCTCTCTAGGTCACGTCTAATCTAGGCATCCAGAGTGCCAACAAAACCATAATCTGCTCTAAAGCCTCGAGTAGGCCTAGCAGTAGGAGCAGATGAGCTCTCCCCAACCTCATATCTAGGCCCGAGAACATCCGTTCTACAATAAGTAGAGGGTAGAAGCAAAGGTTATGATGATGTAGGTAATGGTATAGGTAAAAGTGGTAGTGTCCCTGATGGTGGTGTCTCTGATCGAGATGCTAAGATGTAGGTGGACGGTGCAGTAGCCCTCATCATGGCCATAGATGCCCTGGTATGTGGAAGTACAATAGGTGGTGGTAGTGGTAGTGGGTGGGAAGTAAATGGTGACTCGGCTCTCAACCGGATCATAGCAGCTCTATAGCCCAATGGATGAGTAGGACTAGCAGGCAGTGGTGGAGGTGACATAGGTAATGGTGATGATACTGGTAGTGGTGGAGATGGTATCTGTGGTAGTGGTGATGAGTATGATGTAAGTGGTGATGGTGGCGGAGTAGATATGGCAAGAAATATGTCAATCTCTACCGCAGACGGGAATGGAATAGGTGTCTGATCCCGGATAGACATCCTGGCAGTGGTACGACATGCGGGTGGTGGGACGGAGTCGGCCGAAGATAGGTGCTCCTCCTCCTCATCCTCATCCTCGTCCTCGTCTTCATCCTCCTCCTCGTCATCAGCATCGTCTCCGGAGGACTCCTCCTCCTCCTCATCATCATCATCTCTATCAGTGGGGTAATCACCTGGATCCTCCTTAGGATCCTCATCATCCTCCTTCGGATCCTCCTCGGAATCGGACTCAATAATATAACCTGGTGAATCAGCAGTGGGTGAGACAGCAGCTGGCAGCGGATGCTCCTCAGCTGGAAGCACATCATCCTCAGGTGGCATAAACTCCGGGTATACCAGCTCAGGAACAAAATCTGGTGAAGGTGGTGCCTGCTATGGCTCCTCAGGGCCAGGCACGTACTCTGGTGATGGTGGGGCCTAAAGAGCGGCCTCCACATAAGCATAAGGGTCCTCTGGCATCATGGGCGGTCCATCGTATCCGTGTATAATGACTCTCGGAGATCCTATATCTGACAAATCCTCGAACGGACTAGATACCTCTGTGTAAGTAACCGTGGAATCCTCTGAATCCGACATGATAAAATCTAAAAATCAAAAGTAACTTATATAATTTTTAATATAAGACTTTTATCGTAATATACATAGTATATTATAACATGTATATCAATCATGAATGCATCTAGTCTAAGCAACTAATGCAACACTAGTGTATGTATGTCCCGTGAAAACCCCTTTGTATAATGCAATGTTTGAAAACGGTTACAGTCCAAGTAAAAACATTTGATCTAGTTCTCTATAACCTTGGCTCTTGATACCAATCTGTAACACCCCCAAATTGGGTCACAGCGGAATATGGGTTGAGAGTGTTACTATATAGATCAACAACACAAGATATATAGGAACGACCATTTAAAAGTCATTTAAAAACCGATACATTGGATTTAACAAATTGTTTGCTACATAAGCTCGAAGCTTCACTTGTTCATTGTTCAAAATACAA
>BQNB010098498.1:0-25141 GCA_026074375.1 Tanacetum coccineum
TACTTATGCAAGATTCCAAGTCAATCCTAAAATTTCACATCTTCATGCTGTGAAAAGGATCTTTAGATAATTGAAACGTCAACCTAAATTAGGCCTTTAGTATCTTAAGGATTCACCTTTTGATTTGGTAGCATATACTAACAGTGACTATGCAAGAGTAAGTTTAGATAGGAAATCCACAACAGGAGGTTTTCAGTTCCTAGGGTGCATGTTGATTTCATGGCAATGCAAGAAGCAGACTGTGGTTGCTAATTCCAATTACTGTACATAGGTGCTTTGGATCTAAAATCAATTGGTGGATTATGGATATAACTTTATGCATACTAAGATTCATATTGATAATGAGAGTACTATCTGCATAGTGAAGAACCCTATTTTTTACTTAAAGACAAAGCACATTGAGACTAGACATCACTTCATCAGAGATTCCTATGAAAAGAGACTGATTCAAATGATCAAGATTCATAATGATAATAATTTTGCTGATTTACTTACTAAGGCATTTGATGTAAGTAGATTTCAGTATCTAATTGCAAGTATAGGTATGCTTAATCTTTAATGTCTTGATTATGGATTAGAATGAAGTGAAAAAGCTGCTAAGGATGGAAGATTTTCTTTGAAGAAGGCAATTAATGTTAACAGCACTAGCAAAGTTAATATTGTTAGTTATACTTACTGTTGTTGATATAATAAATATTGTGAGAACTGAGAGAGTTGGTGAGATTAAAAACAAAAAGAGAGATGTGTGAAATAAAAAAAACAGAAATGAGTGATTTGATAAGAAAAAGAAATGAGAGATGTGGTGTGTTGAAAAACAAAAAGAGAGCTGAGAATAAAAACAGAAAGAGAGCTAAGTGAAAACAGAAAGAGAGATAAGTGAGCAAAAAGAATTGAGAAAAATCAAAAACAGACAGAGAGTTTTTGTGAGCCAAAATGTTAATTTGATGATGGAAAAGCTGATTGGAATAGAATTGAAGTTTCTACTGCTACTGCAAGTTAATGCTGTTAGGCATAAACTTACTACTGTTGTTGCAAGTTAATGCTGCTAGGCATAAACTTACTACTGCTGCTGCAAGTTAATGCTGCTAGGCATAAACTTACTACTGTTGGTGAAAGTTAATGCTGTTAGGCATAAACTTACTACTGCTGTTGCAAGATAATGCTGCTAGGCATAAACTTACTACTGCTGCTGCAAGTTAATGCTGTTAGGCTTAACTTACTACTGCCGGGTTAATGCTGTTGAGAGTCTTTACATAAAAACTTTGATTAAGGGTTTCACTCACTCATTCAATCGATTTCAATCATTCATATACTCTCTAAACAAAAACCCTAACTCAATTTCATCATTTATCATCAAAACCTAACACAATGTCGACTCTTAATTTTGCCGATACTCACAACATGATTGCATTTTTGGAGAAACCCGCTGAATCTGAGGGGTTTGAGCAAATAGTTGATTTTCTGAATGCAAATCCTATCAAATATGCTTTAACTGTTAACCCCACAATCTTTGTGTCATGTATTGAACAATTTTGGACTACTGGAGTAGTGAAGAAGTTCAATGGAGAACCGCAGATACATGCCATAATTGATGGGAAGAAGGTTGTAGTTTCTGAAGCAACAATAAGGAGAGACCTTTAACTTGCTAATGAAGGAGGAGTGGATTCCTTGCCTAATGCTACAATTTTTTAAGAGCTTGCAAGAATGGGGTATGAGAAACTCTCCCAAAAGCTAACATTCTATAAGGCATTCTTTAGCCCACAGTGGAAATTCCTCATTCATACAATTCTGTAATGCCTAAGTGCTAAAACTACTGCATGGAATGAATTCAGCAGCACTATGGCATCAGAAATAATTTGTCTAGCTACCAACCAACAGTTCAATTTCTCAAAGTTTATCTTGGAAGGTATGCTAAGGAACCTAGATACTAAAGCTGTTAAATTTTTACTATATCCAAGGTTTATACAAATTTTTGTGAATAGTCAAGTGGAGGGGTTGCCAAGCCATAAAAGAAAGTACATTGCACCCTGCCACACAAAGAAAAGTTTTGGAAATATGAAAAAGGCTAATAAGGATTTATTAGGAAATGTCACACCATTGTTTCCAACAATGGTGGTGCAAAATCAACCACAACCACCCACCATCATTCCAACATCAACACAAACACCAACACCAAATCAACCAACAACATCAATCCAACCAACACAACCTCAAAAACTAAGACTTAGAAGGAAGGTCACATAGGTTTCTCAACCTAGTGAACTTGTTATTGATATAAATAAGGCTGTTATTGTTGAGAGAGTAACAAAACAATCCAATGATCTACTAAGTGGTGAGGATAGTCTGAAACTAGAAGAATTGATGGTTTTATGTACCACTTTACAAAGTAGAGTTATTGCTTTGGAGGAGACCAAGACTACTCAAGCTGCTGAGATTACTAGTCTGAAAAAGAGGGCCAAGAAGCTAGAAAAGGGAAAGAAGTTAAGAAATCATAAGCTTAAAAGATTATATAAAGTTGGTCTGACTGCCAGGGTTGACTCCTCTGATGAAGAACAGAGTTTAGGTAAGGATGCATCCAAACAGGGGAGGAAAATTAATGATATTGATGCTGACATAGATGTTACCCTAGTGAATGATGCTGTGAATGATGATGAGATGTTTGATGTAGATGTCCAAAATAATGAAGAGATAAATGTTGCAGAATAAGATGTTAATGTTGATGAAGTTACTTTGGCCCAAACACTTATGCAAATAAAAAGTACAAAACCAAAGGTAAAAGGGATTGTTATACAAGAGCCTGGTACAACAACAACTACAGTTTCTTCACAACCACAATCACAAGCAAAGGTTCAGGACAAAGGTAAAGAAAAAATGATTAAACCTAAACCTGTGAAGAAATTGTCTAGGAAAGATCAAATCAGCTTTGATGATCAAGAAGCTAGAAGGTTTCAAGCTGAGTTTGATGAAGAAGCAAGAATTGCAAATGAAGAAGCTCTTAAAATGGAAAAAGCCAATAAAGCCTTCACTAATGAATGGGATCATATTCAGGCTAAAATTGATGATGACTATCAATTAGCTCATAGGCTTCAAGCAGAAGAACAAGATGAGTTGATTGATGCTGAGAAAGCAAAATTATTTGTACAACTCTTAGAACCTAGAAAGAAGCACTTTGCAGCAAAGAGAGCAGAAGAGCAAAGGAGCAAACCACCAACTCAAGCTCAACAAAGAAAAATCATGTCTGCTTATCTGAAAAACAAGGAAGGATGGAAGCTTAATCAATTGAAGAAAAAAAGCTTTGATAATATTCAGAAGTTATTTGACACTGCCATGAAAAGAGTGAATACATTTGTAGACATGGATACTGAATTGGTGGAAGGTAGTTCAAAGAGAGTAGGTGATGAGCTAGAATAGGAAAGTTCTAAGAAGCAAAAGATAGAAGATAATAAAGAAACAACTAAGCTTCAAATGTTAGTGAAAATCATTCCTGATGAAAAAGAACTAGCAGTTGATGCTATTCCTTTGGCCACTAAACCTCTATTCATTGTTGACTACAAGATCCATAAAGAAGAGAAGACAAGTTATTACAAGATAACAAGGGCTGATGGAAGTTCCAAGATGTATAAAGTGTTTAGTCAATTGCTCAAAAGCTTTAACAGAGAAGACTTGGAAACTTTGTGGAGGTTGGTTAAAGCTAAACATGGAAATACAAGGCCACAAGAAGGATATGATAGAGTGTTTTGGGGTGATTTAAAAGTGATGTTTGAACCTCATGTAGAAGATGCAATGTGGAGAGATCTAAGAGAAGGAAAAGTGTTAACTTGGAAATTATTTGACTCGTGTGGAGTACACTTTGTGAGGTTTCAAAATCTGCAAGTCTATATGCTAGTGGATAAAAAGTATCCCCTGACACCTACTAAATAGCTTAGGAATGAATGAAGTGTTTGGAAGCATCCTCTTGGTGATTATTAAGCTTTGAATGAAGAAACTTGTAATTTTGAAGAAGAATTTCAAGTTTATGGGAGGATTGTTGGGAATTCAAAGACTTCTAAGTATTGTTGAAGGTACTACTGATTAAGCTCAAGCTCAAAGTTAAAACTACTCAAACACAAGTTAATAATGCTTAAGTTAATGTTGCTAGTGTATAAGTTATTACTGCTAGTGTTCAGAGTTAATGCTGCTGATACAGAGTTACAACTGCTGAAAGTTTACAACTGCTGCAAGGATTAAGACTGCTTCAAGATAATGCTGATGAGAAGATTATAGCTATGTATATGATATGTATGACTTATATTTGGTAAAGATATGTATTTGTTATCTTAGGAAAAGATCATAGATATATATAGAAATGATTATGTATTGACTGTGACTCCTTAGTGTATAAAAGGAGGTTGTAGATCATTGAGATTGACATATTGTCATAGAGTTAGATATCTTTTGTTCTGATATCTTTATAGCTTCAAGGTTTTGTAACCCTAACACTATTAAGAGTGTTCGTATTTTATTGAGGCTGAAAGTTTGGTATAACTGTTTGTGGTATCATATTACTGTTTCATTATTTGTTCTTCTTAGTATCATAGACTAGATTATGCATAGTCTTTGATATTCTCAATCAAAGTTTCTACCAAAGTATATTTTAGATTTATCTAAGATAACTTAACCTTATACAAACTAAGGAATTAAAGATCTATTCAAAGTTGGGATCAACAGTTTTACAACTCCTTGGGCAGTGCACCTAATCGTTGCAGTGTAGTATTGCCAAGACTCGGGGGTTGTTATCGTTCTCTAGGGGAATATGTTGGGAAGGCTCGAACAGAATCTAACAGAGGTTTACGGGGTTGAGTGAAGATTATTTTTTTATTTTTTATTTTATGAAAGCAGTTAAAATCATGGTTTTGAGAGGTTGGTTTGTATTTAACTAATTAAACTAATTATAAATCTAAACTACTGTGGTGGTAACTTATATGATAAATGAACGTATTTACTTAATCATGCATCACTCCTTAGTTTGCTTCTCCTAATCATGTTGCTTTGTCACACTTGTGATGATCTGTGTAAGTATTTTCTAGGTCATGAATGAATTACACAAACCCAGCATCTACGTAATATTCTGTTAAGGCAACGCACAAGTAAGGTAGTATGAAGACTATTACAAGGTCCCTAAGAGTATATTACATGCAATTAAAATACCTTAAGAGGGATCAACCGTATTAGGTGTAAGGTAGTATGAAGACTGTTACCGATGGTATCTTTTCTACACACTAGCGTTTCCCTAGACGTCTATGCTAATTTAATATCTTATGGCTAGTTTTCTAAAGCCTAATGCGCACATCCATCACAAGAAGCAACATAATAAGGATCTACAACCTATGTTTCATGCAATCATAAGTAAATACTAACAAACCTAGCCTTGCATGATAAATAAAGAAGAAGAACAAGAATCTATCACAAAACACATAGACATATTAAGTGATAAAGGATAAATGAACTTCACTAGATTAAATAATGTAGTTGAGGCTGTTATAATAGGGTTTTGACACCCTAAAAATGAGCCTAAAGGCTGCTAAAATCGTCTTCCCAAACTAGGATTCGTCTCCCAAAAGTTATACTAAAAGTTACATACTAAAACCCTAAAATGGATTTGTATATATAGAAAAAAGGCGCGATGGCATCGCTTTATGTTTCTAATGCCGTCGACCCGTAGAATCTTCTAGGGTTTCTTTAACTCGGCTACGTTCTGACGCCGTCTGGAAATCCTTAAAGCCGTCTCTTGAATGATCCTCATGCCGTCGTTTTATGTGTATTTCCTCTAAAAGCCATCTAAGTGCTAAAAATACAAAAACAAATGATTAAGCACATAATCTAGGCATATTTGTATGATTTAAGGGATTAAATGACCTTGAAAAAGTGTATAAAATGACACCTCATCAAATAGCTCTACACTTGGGATTTGCTTATCCTCAAGCAAATAGGCTTTTCTACCTAGACAATAGCAATATTAGGGGCATTTAACCTACTCTTTAAAAGCAGTTTACGACACAACCTTCTAGACCTAGTAATTAAAAGCACAAAAAGTATATACTAGCACCTCACATAAGTGTTTGGATTCTCTCTTTCACTCAGGTGTATAATGAATTATAACAATTATAGGAGGTGAAAAATTAACACTCATTACCCGTCATAGCATATAAATTACCATAGGCTTGGTAAATGATCAAACCTCCATCGCTAGGTGCAAGTATTAGTCATTACTATCAAAGAGGTATTTTAAAGGGTTGTGATGTGTAGGTGTAAGATAACATTAATGGAAACAGAAATAGATGGGATATATTTGGGGGTGGCTTTTTGGGTGAATTTGGGGTTAAAGGGTTAGCTAATTATTTATATGAATACACGCTGATTGGGTTGCTAAGCCAAAGACTAGGATAAATATATACAAACTCTACACTACTCTACATCAATCGTTTTTCTTTTTCATTTCTATTTTTTATAACATAATACATCATAACTTAGGGTTTATAAACACACCTCTACACTTGAGTTTTCTAACTCATAATTACAATCTAACTAATGACCCGAATTGAGGTGGATCAACATAACATGGAGCTTATTAAGCTCTATTGGGGGTAATAAATTACTTCTTCCCCAATTCTTCATAAGAAGAATACTACCACAAATCCCAATCATCCCAAAACAGTATATACAAGGATAAGGACTTAGCAACCATGTACCCAAATAATTAACTTAGGTTAAAACAATAATGTATTAAAAGTGACTACATACAAGGTAAACTACGGTGATTTGGGTGTAACAATTTTTACAAGGGTTAACAATGTTCTTCATTAATAGTCCAACTTAACTAGAAAATTACGAGAACCACGAAAAGGATAGGCTCGGAGGGTTTCACTAGGGGAGTCTCGCAATAAAAATGAGTGTGAAGCATGGGTAAGGGATAGTTATATAGTCGATGTGACCATCATAACAATTACAGGTTTAAAACATGGGTTAATCCTAGTGCCTCTTATCATTTAGCAAATTCTAATTCTCACTATGTGGTCTCAGGATGCATAACAGAAACAAGTTCTAGAATTTAATACACTACTAGTACACTAATATAATTTTAAACTGATACCAATGTTCCAGAAAAGGCGATAAGATCATACATACATATCCGTAATGACAGAATAGACACATACGACTGCATTTTAACCTTAACTCGAACAAGCTAAAGGTAAAATTATCTTGGGTATCAAAAATGGATACCCGAATTCCTATAGATCTAAAGGCGAACCTCACATTTTTGGGGTGGAATTTGAGGGTTTTTTGTGCTAGTCATATAAATTCCTATCCATGAGATGCAATTAATACTCGGTTTTCATCAGTATATGTCATAATTTTTTTTTAATTTGGGTTAAAATTACCTTTTACGATATGTTTTGATATATTACCCATCATTTTAAGGACAAAGCAAATGGAAATTGAAGGAATAGTTTCTTAGGCTTATTCACCCCCATACTTAAGTTGAACATTGTCCTTAATATTCTTAAAAGTACCCATAAAATGAATAAAGGGAAAAGAAAACAAGTAAAAGAAACTAGTACTCCCCTGGTTTGCTCAATAATGGAGAAGAAACATGCGATAACTGGTTAAATTGTCCTCCAAGAATCATCATTTTGAAACTTCCTAGGAACTTTCAAGCTTCTTCTCATCAAATATAACCTGTAAATCAAAGACAAAGACAACTACACCCGGCGTAAAATCTACGGGATAATGGTATATACAACAAAACTTTTAGGGTTGACTCTATGAAAGCAGGAAAGATAAGATGAAAGCGATGATGTAATCATAGGTTTTTGCACGTTTATAAGAAAATTACTAAATTTGGATGTTGTACAAATTATTTTTCGAAAATAATAGAAAATTTTCGAATTTTCACATGTCTGGAGGCGCGACGCCGTCAGCCTGACGCCGTCTCCACTCACTGTGAAAATTTCACTTTCGTTTTTCTTGAAAAATTTCCTGCATGCAATTTTATTAGTTATTTCCTAGATAAAATAATGCATAAAACCTGAGATTAATCATTACAATCACATGACTTGATACTGACACGAATTAATCTAACAAATTTATTTTATATGTTTGAATTGGTTCTTATAAACCGGATAATTTTCCCCTACACTTATTTTATGCAAATTACACTTGATTATTAATAAGACGAAGTTAAAAACAAAACAAAGTATGATTACAAATAATTCACACATAAAAGAATAAATAATAAAGAATTAAAACACAAGACACTCCTAAATGCGGGAAAATAAATATTGGGTTGCCTCCCAAAAAGCTCTTTTCTTTATTATTAAGTCTTGTAGCTAGACTCGAAGTCACACGTCCGTACGTGACTTCGTGTAGGCTCACATGCCCACGGATGAGCCATTCTTTCATACTCTCATCCACTTGGTATTCGGGGCCTAGGTTCAAACAATTCTTTCACATAAATGTGTTCTTCTCGTAGGCATTCCTAAATCCGTTAATTAGATCTCTTTGACTTAGCACAAGGATGGGTGGGATCTTACTCCATGACGTGCCCCCAACTTTTAAATCTAGGTATAGTGCGGGGTATTTGGAATGTGTACTTGTCAAAGATCCTAGTAAAAGACATTAATCCCTTAGCACAATCATATTCAAGTTTAGTGACTTTTCTGAAGGGTTTGCCCATCACAATTTCAACCATATCTCTTAGAATAAACTCTCCTATGTCTTCTAATATCACAAAATCCATGATGTAAGTGACACTTCCTATAAACACATAAACATCCCTAACAATGGCAACTAAGTTATTCCTTGTACTTTCTAATCCTTCTACCATTATAGTATTGTAGGCCTTACGCGTATTAATGTTCATTGGTAAAAAGGGGTCAAAGTAGGCGACAAACTTCCTAATGCCGATCATATATTAGAATGTCAAGTCATCCTTATTGAAAGTATAAATTGCATTTTGGCGACATAATTGCCTTGCATTACCATATTCTACCGATTAATTGGCCTTCTACCATTATAGTATTTAGGACTTCACCATCATTAGAATCATCATCTTAGTCTAGTAAAGGAGAAACAAGTGGTGTATCTACCGATTCGTCATCGGGCTTAAGGTTATTCATATCAATTTAATTAGGTGGTTCCGCGAAACCATTAAGAAATTGGTCAATGTTCTCTAGGCGGGAATCGATATAGGTCAAGATTACTTGTAGCTCGTTGAGATCTTGGATAACCTTTGCGCGAAGAGCAGTTGGTAGGACTTGTGGGATATTGGCCAGCGATGGATTCGCGTTCTCCATAATGAAGAATGGAATAGTCAATAAAAATTACAAAACAAACAAACAAAGAAGAGATATACTACAAGAAAGCTAATATACTAAAAATACAATCTCACTTGAAAGGATTCAAGCAAGTAGACCTAAGCTAAACAAAATTCAAAACCTAACTATTCCCTATGCCAAAAACTCGATGCGGGTCTTGTAAACTCGCAAAGAGTTTTATAACTCCCTAGGCAGTGCACCTAATCATTGCAGTATAGTATAAGCAAGACTCGGGGGTTGTTATCGTTCTCTAGGGGAATAGGTTGGAAAGGCTCGAACAGAATCTAACAAAGGTCTACGGGGTTAAGAGAAGATTCTTTTTGTATTTTATATTTTATAAAAGTATGTAAAATCATGGTTTTTAGAGGTTGGTTTGTATTTAACTAATTAAACTAACTATAAATCTAAACTACTGTGGTGGTAACTTATATGATAAATGAACGTATTTACTTAATCATGCATTACTTCTTAGTTTGCTTCTTTTAATCATGTTGCTTTTTCACACTTGTGATGATATGTGTAAGTATTTTCTAAGTCATGAATGAATTACACGAACCCGTCGTCTACATAATATTCCGTTAAGGCAACGCACAAGTAAAGTAGTATGAAGACAATTACAAGGCCCCTAAGAGTATATTACATGCAATTAAAATACCTTAAGTGGGATCAACCATATTAGGGGTAAGGTAATATGAAGACTGTTACCGATTGTATCGTTTCTACAAACTCACGTTATCCTAGACGTCTATGCCAATTTAATATCTTATGACTAGTTTTTTGAAGCCTAATGCGCACATCCATCACAAGAAGCAACACAATAAGGATCTAAAAACTAAGTTTCATGCAATCATAAGTAAATACTAATACATCTAGCCTTGCATTGCAAATAAAGAAGAAGAACAAGAATCTATCACAAAACATATAGACATATTAAGTGATAAAAGGATAAATGAACTTCACTTGATTAAATCATGCAGTTGAGGCTATTACAAGAGGGTTTTGACACCCTAAAAATGAGCCTAAAGGCTGCTAAAATTGTCTTCCAAAACTAGGGTTTGTCTCCCAAAAGTTATACTAAAAGTTACACCCTAAAACCATACAAATGGATTTGTATATATAGAAAAAGAGGCGTGACGACATCGCTTTATGTTTCTGACGCCGTCGTCCTGTAGAATCATATAGGGTTTCTTTAAGTCGGCTACATTCTGACGCCGTCTGGAAATCCTTGTCGCGGTCTCTTGAATGATCCTGACGCCGTCGCTTTATGTTTACGATGCCGTCTCCAGCTACTGTTTGGGATTTCTTCAAGATAGTTGGTGTAGAGTCGTGGTCTTGTCAGTTTCTTCTCCAATTGAGCCCAAGTCACGTGTATTTCCTCCAAAAGCTATCCAAGTGCTAAAAATACAAAAACAAATGATTAAGCACATAATGTGGGCATATTTAGATGATTTAAGGGGTTAAATGACCCCAAAAAAGTGTATAAAATGAGAACTCATCAATACCAGATATTATCCCACCAGCAATTCCCACCAATCCCACTGTGCAACTCCCACCCAAACCAATCACCCCAATTCATAGCACCCAGATCCAACAACAACCTGTTGCAGCCTAATTACCTACCACGCCCCAACACTCTCTCCGAGCCAAGTCTAAACCACCAAAAACCAAGCCCATTCACCGCTACCATCCACGTCCGCGACCTAACAGCAAACACCTACCCCAACCCAATCAGTCGTGTCCCAAAACGAACATGTGTCCTAATCACCTATTATTTCGGATACTCCTCAAAACCCGAACCTCGCATCGGTTCACCCCATGGTCACCCGTTAATGTGTCGGGACTAATCGTCCTACTCGGCGTCTTAATCTTCATGTGTCTTCGGTTTCACCTTTACCAAAATCATATCGTGATGTGTTTAATGATCCAAATTGGCAAAATGATATGCGTGATAAATATAATGCGCTTATTAAAAATAAAACTTAGACTCTTGTGCCCCGACCCACAAAAACCAATATTGTTTGTTATATGTGGTTATTTCGCTATAAGTATCTTGCAAATGGTACTCATAGTCGCTACAAATCTTGTCTTCTGGCGAATGGTAGTACACAGTTAGAAGGTGTTGATGTTGATGAGACCTTTAGTCCGGTTGTTAAACTGGGTACTATTTGGACGGTACTTAGTTTGGCTAGTTCCCGACACTGGCTGATTCATTAGCTGGATGTCAAGAATGCCTTCTTATATGGTGACTTATCTGAGATAGTCTATATGTATCAGCCCCTTAGTTTTCGGGACTCTGTACACGTTGATTATGTGTATTTCTTACAGCGATCTCTTTATGGGCTTAAGCAGGCTTGTTGCGCCTAGTTTTAGTGGTTTGCTACTTATATTACTAACGTTAGGTTTTAGCATAGTCGCTGTGACTTATCTTTATTTATATATAGACAGGGGACGGATACTGCTTATTAGCTATTATATGTTTATGATCTTGTTCTCACTGCTTCCTCAGAGACTTTGTTGCATCAGATCATTAATTCCTCACATCAAGAGTTTTCTATGACATATCTTAGTTCTCTTAGTTATTTTCTGGGTATCTCTGTCACACGTGATTCTTTAGTGTAAGTATGCTATTGAGATTCTTGAGCGGGCAAGCATGGTTAGTTGTAATCCCTGTCGGACCCCTGTTGATACTGAGTCCAAACTGGGTGATGATGGGGATCTTGATCCGACATTTTATCGGAGTCTTGCAGGTTTTCTACAGTATCTTACATTTACTCGCCCTAGTATTTTTTAGGCAGTTCAGCAAATCTGTCTTTATATGCATGATCCTCAGGAGCCTCATTTCTCGGCTCTTAAGAGGATTTTGAGATATGTTCGTGGTACTTTAGATTATGGATTGCAGTTATTTTCATCCTCCACTACAGATTTGGTTGCTTATTCTGATGCGGATTGGGCTGGTTGCCCCACCACCCGAAGATCGACATCCGGTTACTGTGTTTTTCTTGGCAACAACTTACTCTCTTGGTCCTTTAAGCGACAACCGTCGCTTTCTCGTTCTAGTGTAGAAGCAGAGTATCGTAGCATTGCCAATGTTGTTGCTGAAACTTATTGGTTGAGGAATCTTTTACGTGAGTTACACACACCGTTGTGAGTTACACACACCGTTGTGTTCCTCTACGCTTGTTTACTGTGAATGTTAGTGCCATGTATTTGTCATCTAATCCGGTTCAACATCAGCGTATAAAGCATATTGAGATTGATATACATTTTGTTCGAGATTTAGTTGCTGCTTGTCAGGTTCAGGGTCTTCATATTCCTTCCCGTTATCAGTATGTGGATATCTTTACTAAGGGATTGCCCTCTGCATTATTTGAAGAATTTTGCTCTAGTTTGAGCGTCCAGTGTCCTCTCGCTCCAACTGCGGGGGAGTGTTAGCCCGTATTTAATATTTGCCTGTATTTAGTATTTGTGTATGTATTGGGCGCAAGCCCGGTTCTAGAATTATCTTGGATATTGTATTTATGTACCGTTATTATCAATTAATGAGCATCAATCAACACATTCCACATATACATTCTTACAAGTTAAAGCAAATTATATTTAGTGTCTATAAAAAGTGCTTAAGTAGTAGAAAGGAAAGGATGTTACAAGGAGAGTTAGTATGTATGTTTAAGTGTTTAAGTGTTTAAGGTTCAAACCGGATAGTGATTAGTATAATCCTACCTATATCTTACAAGACTTAAACATATAGTTGCATTCAGTGCATAATTATCTTGCCATAGAATATAATAGAGTAATAGGATGATGCATGGTGTGTAGCGTTTGGGTATTCCGAAAGTTTTTGTCAAGTTTTACAAATGATTAATATACCATATTTACGTTTTTAATGAAATGACCTGAGCTGACCCATTTTAAGCTATTTTTAATTTTTGTATCTTTCTTACATAGCCCAAACCCACATGTAGGACCTGAATTTTAAGCTATGAAAGACCCACCTGGTTATTGTAAAGATTTGGATATGACTACAATAAGAGAGTTGATCGACTCTGAAGGTAGACTGATTCCTAAGGATCTACAATCGGATGTACCTAGAGTTGCTATCCCGAGAGCCTAGAGAGCATCAATGCAAGATTTGTACGAGAGGATGGGTAGTATAGAGATAAGCCAGGGAGCAATTATGTGGATGGATTTTAGTCAGTCTTACTAGTAGGACAGATATGCTGGGGTATTCGAGCACATGGTTAGGGTATACAATGTTCCACTACAAGGAGCTTACAACCCACCTGGTTATGATCAGCAGCAGTATGACCAGTACTATCAGCAGTACCCGCAGCAACAACAGAAGCAGCTGAATGATGATGATGAGTAGTGTCAAGATGACATGGGTTGGTTTCGTGACCGCATGTCCTGGGTCACGTATTATTATTATTATTGCCACTATGGTGTGTAAAATGTCTCTGTTGGCATTCAAAATAATATTTTAATACATTCTACTATTAATTAATTAGGAATGTTATTATTTGTGTGTGATATGCAGTATTTATAATTGTAACAGGAAAAAGAAAAAAAAGAGAAGGGCACGAGACAAAAATGACGTGAAGCAAAGATTTAGGAAAATCAATCATAATTAAGAAGTATCATTTCACTTTTCCATTTTATCTTTCTCTATAATATTTCACATTAGGAATAATGCTCATATTAAGTGTGGGGGGGGAGATAAATTGGAAAAGTAAAATAGAATAAAACTTATTTGAAAATGAACATTTTTATGATCACATACAAGCAATCTGACACTGGATTGATAAAATTACTAACATGTTTATACCACCCAAAAGAAAATTTGTGAGGATTAGATCTTAAGAAATCAGGTATCCATCTTTGATACCTAAGATGATTTTATCTTTAGCTTTCTCGAGTTAAGGTTTGAATGCAATTGCAAGTATCTCATCTGTCGTTACAGCTGTGTATTTGTAGTTTGTCACCTTTTCTGGAGCATTGGTATCGATTTAAATTATATGAGTGTGCCGGTGATTTGTTAATTCTAGAACTTGTGCTTGAAATCTTTATGAGACCGCAGTAGGAACACGTTCGTGTGTTATAAACATTTTACTGATTAAGAGGTGATAAAAATATAAATATAAGTAAACAATAATTTTGTTCAAAAAAGTTTTTTGATAAAATTATCAAAAAATTTATCTGTACGAATTAAATAGCGTAAATGTTGGTATCACCATTATAATAAAGTGCGAAGGTTGAAAACTTCTGCGTTCGTTTGAAGTAGTGTGCTTATCCTAAGTATGGGGGGAAACCAAGTTTCCCCCAAGTGAAGTAAACTAGTGTTATAAAGTGATGAAGAAAAGGAATAGTTTGTTACATTACGGATAAGGTGGATTATGATTTTATTATAAACCTTTTTCAACGAATATAAAAATAATATCACTAAATAAATTACCTCTTTTGATGTTTATGTTTGGTGCTTACGCCATGTCGGTGATGTTTAGTTTCTTGTACAAGCTTATGGTAATTTGAACATTTCATGACTGCGCGTATGAGTGACTTTCGTTTACTATCCATGTTACTAAACTGAGCGAGTGTGAAAACAATCTTATCTATAAAAATTCATGAGTTGCTTTGTCACGTTATCTATGCTTGTGATCATTAATTTGTTTTATAAAACGAAATGCTTTTGCTTTAATTGCTAAGTATGGGGGATTTGATAACGCTCCAAATATACATAAAATATCTCTCAAAAATATGTAAAATGTATATGTTAACACATGAAATATTGCAAGTTTGGTTGTTTGTTGGTACGATAATTATTTCAGAACCAAAGAGTGACGAAAAGCACTAACGGCCGTTAAAGGAAGAATCTAGAAGGGAAATACATGAAGAATTAATGGAAAGAGCCAAAGTGCGGCGCACTTCTATGAAGTGCGGCGTACTTCAAAGCGGGTTAATGCAAATTAATTAAATGACCAAGTACGGCGCACAATTTTATTTGTGCGGCGCACTTCTCCTGCAGTTACTCCCAAGTCATTATGAATGCAATAATTATGCAACTTTTAAATTGCTCCATCCCTACAACTGATGTTCCAACCTCAAGTATAAATAGAGAACGAATTTTGGAGGAAATCATCACTCAAATCATTCCATTTCTCACAATCATCTCTCAACAGTCATTAGAAGTTCTTAGGGAAGTTTTTCTAGCAAATTAGAAGTTGTTCCTGGGGAAACTTGAAGTATTCTCGGAATCTTCATAGTTTTGACATTGTAATCACACCGGAGTTACGAAATTAAGGCCAAAGGTGATGGAGGAGTAGTTTTGCTAGTAGAAATTCCGATTAATTAGTGTTAAAAACAAGGAAATTCTTGTCAAAAAATCATAACTCTTGCTTTTGGAATCGGTATAAACACATTATTCCCTTTGGTTATCATGTTTTATGAATCTGTGATGCTTGTTATGTGTTTTGTTGCTATTATCATGGAGTAGTAAACAATATTTATTTGGGCTATCATGATCGATGTTATGAACAAGTTTTGACATAACGCTTATGAATGTGATGATAATGAATTCGATGTTTGAATATCCGGTAACTTTTTGATGTTTGATTATTCATACTTGTTGGAGATAGGTCAAAAATTCCACCAATATGTCTATATTTCGCATTGTTTGTCTATGGCAATTCGATACTAGTTTTGTGAGAATTAACTAGTGAAACATTTATCAACCCTGAAATGAAGATGTTTAACACATGATCATATGTCTAACGAACTTGATTAAGGGAAATTATCATTATAATATTCATACTTAAATCAACCTTAATGCGTTTTATAGATTTAAGATTAAAGGCTAAAAGGATTCTCTAATATATGAAATAATTAATTGTATGAATGATTATCCGTCTTTTCATTCTTTTATGCATAAATTCATGTTGCTTGATTGTTTGCTTGTTCATGATCATTGCTCTAAGTCCAAATAAATATTACTTTTAATCTTGAAATACTTTGAAATCTTTTAGATCGTGACAGTCTATAAGATAAACCTTTTCGTAATACAATCTACCTTTTTAAGAGTTACCAATCCTGTGGAATGACCTGGTCTTACCCTTAACCTATACTATAAACGGGGGTTTATACTTTACCGTGTGTTAGTTGGAAATTGGATAAAACTAGAAATGCTTTTATAACACATGAAAGTTTTTGGCGTCACTGCCGGGGATTGAAATCATTCTTGAAAAAGTCATCATTGTGTTACAAACCAATTTTTCAAAATCGCCGTACAGATTTTCTACAGAAAGTATGCCGCACATAACCATTGTGTGCCGGCTTTTCTGTTATTTAAAAAAACATAATCCGAGTTAAGGTACACTTGATCAAATCCAAAACCCCATAAACTGTAATTTGACCATTTCAAAATGTGGAATTTATTCCTAGTATTCATAATTGTCAAAGTCTTGTATTGTCGTAATTTGTACATTAAAATGAGAAAAATCAAAAAAGACTATTTCATAGCTCATTTGCTTGAATTTCTAAATGCCTACATGTATTTCTTAATTGCTAAATGTTGCTTATTTAACTTTGACTGCTTGCCAAATGAAAATAAAAATGAAAACTTTAAAAGAATAAAAGAGATTTATAAAAATTATATGATAATCGATGTGCTTAAAAACCTGATATTTGCTATGCTTAACAAATATTTTGGAAATAATGAAGATAAGAAATATAAAAATACTAAAATAAAAAGTTTTAAAATTTTAAAAACTAATAGTTTTATAAGTACGACGCATTTACCCCTAAGTGCGCCGGTTTGTTTGAAAAATCACAAAGGAATTGAAAAACTCAAAAAGTACGCCGCACTTTCTGTGCAGTGCGCCGCACTTTCTTGTCTGGAACCAAAAAGAATACTTGCTTCTTCATTTTTATACGAAAATTACTTGAATTAAAAATTGCTATCCGTTTGTTGATAATGTGTAAGTGTAAAAAGATAATATTTTTCTGTTTAACTAACCCTCTATAGTTGTTCTAATGTTGTGCTATTTTATAAGAATTATGGATCCAACATCGAGTCTTAGAAGGATTTTCCTAGGAGAGAACGTTTATGGAAAACCAAGTGAAAAAGTTGAGGGGCATGGAGATTGGGATGCTCCCGAGTACATGGACACAGCTGGTAGTAAGGAAAAGAAGGTGACAAAGGCACTTAGTTTTTTTTCAAAATGGAAACGGACGAAGTAAGTGAATGGTATATTGCACCATGCTTCGTGAATGGCTTGGATACATACGATGGTGAGATCAATTTGGCACTTGATGAAAACTTGATATCAAATGAATTCGCAGTTAAGCTATGTTTGGATTATGGTTTAGGTTAAGAAGGAATAAACAAGGTAGTGAAAAAAAGAGCTCATTGTTGCTTTGAGGGGAGAGCTTACTTAGTCAAATTCATACATTCAATCTAAAGGATGACGATGGTGGAGCCGGGTTATTTTGGAAGTCTATTCATAAAAGCTTGGTAATGGATTTTGACTTCGGTAGCGGGGTGATCACTATTTATCCTCAATAGGATCCGTTCGTAGACGATTATGAGAAGACAAAAAAGAGTATGGATGATTGGGATCAGTTACTTGATTTCTATCTTTGATTGATTACACATAGTTGGATGAGAAGAACTTCACCTTTGTATGTAAAATGGGATATGTAGCGTATAAGAAGAGAGTTATAAGAATGCTTAAATTGTTCTACAGATATAGGACATCTTCGTCAACTGTAGGCATTTAACATTTAAGAAGTGGCAGCAAAGGAAGCTATTGGCACTCAATTAACCAGAGTTTGCTTTGTTAGAGGAAGTGAGGCCAGTACTTGAGACGATGGCTTATAATGACAAGTACAAGAAAGTGCTCGATGAGATTTGGAAAGACAAAGTGTAATTAGATAGAATGATCACAGAAGAAGAAGAAAAAGCAATAATTAAAGTCAAAGGTGAGGCGTTGAAAGAAGAAGATGACCTTGGAGCATTTATATTTCCTATCAGATTTGAGGGCAAGGTCAACCAACATGGTTTGGCAGACACTGGGTCAGATATCAATACCATGCCTTACCAGATTTATGAGAAGTTAGGGAGAGAAGAGATAAAAAAGGTCAACAGAGGGATCACAATGATTAATTATTCCTAGACAGAACCTATGGGAATACTTACGAATGTTCTTTGTCAGGTGGAGGTCACCACCATAATTGCTAAGTTTCTGATCTTGGATATACCAATCGATCGAGATGCGCCGATAGTTAATAACCCAGAAAGACTCTTCTCAACTTTTGATGGAATTTGCCATCAAACGTTCCGTGCTGCAAGATCCGATGTTCTAAAAACCGCAGAGAGAAAAAAAACGCAAAAAAAACGTTAGCGAAGACGAAGAAGAGTATGAGATAAGAGAAAAATTTTGGTTGACCAATGTAATCGGTCTGAAGCCGACAATCTTATCTGTATTTGTAAACAATCCAGCTGAACGAGCGACTAGCATAGAAACACACCCATTCTTACAAATATGCAGAGTAGCTAATTGGGCGTATTCTTCATAGTACAATAGTCATAATCATAGAAAATGACTCGTAAAGAGATGTTTTTAGAAAATTTAGTTATCAATAATTTATTCATCAGAGTTTTACAAAAAGAGAGGTCCCAACATCTAGATAAACATGCTAAAAAGATCAACACAATGGTTGAGTGAAATTCATAGGTTTATGATAAACAGTTTGAATACAAGTCATCATATTCAGTGGGTTACGTTGTTATACACCCATAATAGTAATAATTGCATGCATGTATAATTATCATAGAAAACAATATTATTACCCTAAGCTCATGACACCGACCCTTGAGAAATATGTTACTTCACATGTAGTTGCCCAACGGGTGCCTTTGCTTAAAACTGCTTAGAGCTTAAAATAAAGTCGCGTTTCGTTACTATTGTTTGGTACACCAACAGGGGAGTATCAATCCTTAATATATCTTATTCACAGCATTCACGCTCTACCTCAGAGTAATTAATAACGGTTCATGATTGTGGGGTCTGAATGCAAAAGTAGGGACTTTAGCATTAATGCATCAGAATAGCTTACAGTTGAAAAACAACTTGTATTCATGGTTTATAGCATGGATCCCCCTCGCGGGTTTATGAAACAATTAACAGATGATTGCGGGCTATGAATTCCACTTAACCAGAAATCTGATTGATAGAATTGTATAATCAAGTGAAAGGAACGCTTCGTCACGCAACTGGGGTATTATGTCAAGTCTATAGTTTGATTTTTTTGTTTCAAAATTTATAGAGTTTTAACATACATATTTTATTTATTAATTTATGGAATATTGTTTCACGGTTTGGGCTATCATATTCAGTGGTATTGCAGTAAACGTTTGAGGAGCTATTTTTCCTTTATTTTTATATTTTTTTTCTTATTTTTACATTTTTTTTTTTTTTTTTTTTTTTTGGGACCTTTAAATGTAAATCTTACAAACTCGTCAAATATGTTTTACTCATAATAAATATCATCTCTTGATAATTCCCTTGTAACGTGTATGCTGATAAATTTTTACTTTCTCACAAAGCTAGTTGATGATAAATTACGTTAAATATATAACGTAATTGTTTTATAATGAGTCGATCGATGATTAATAACGATAAATGTGTCGGGTTTTAATAAAATCGAGTCTTATAATATTAATCTATATTTTTATAATTAATATAAAAATATTATATTTTAAATTTATAAGAAAGCAAAAATGGCAATATATACCCCTGATTTATATTTATTTAGAAAATTAACCCTTTTATATATATAAAGTATATATAAATTAAACCTTTGACTTTAAAATTTGGCAAGACAGACCCTTATAGTTATAACTTTAGTAAAATGACATTTTCAGCCCCTCTAGTTATAAATTTTAGAAACTTACGATATATACCCCTATGCATGAAAACATTTGCAAATCAAGTCCAAAATTCATAATTTTGATATTTTTTAAATCCAAAAGAGTTTTGCAGCTTATGGCTTATTAGAATAAGCTAAAATAAGTAGAGTTTATGAGCTTATAGCTTATGGAAAGGGCGTGTGAACTAGAAAATCCAAAACGGGTGCATATGGTTTAGGAAAACCAAAACCGCATGGGTTTGTGAATCAAAAGCTTAAACAAGAGTTTACACATGATCTTAAGAAGTTTATTAAAGTTTTAAAACAGAATACAAGCTTATTGAACAAGATATAATGAGTCGAATGAGGGTTTTTGGGTTCACATGTCTAGTAACGACTTCAAGGGCTTCTTTCTCTTGGTTCTTGGCTTTAATTCTGATCTTGGGGCTTCTCTTGATCCTCCTTGGTCTAATTTAGAACTCCATTTGTTTTTGTGATGAAGATTTGAGGTGTGTTTGAAAGGAGTGGGGGTTTCGGCTTTATGTAGGGGTCGAACACCTTGGTGGCCAAGGTTTGTAGCTTGAAGTAAGGACCAAGGGTGTTAGGGTAGTGACTAAGGGCAGCTAAGGGTGTAGATATGGTGAGTATGGTGAGCTAGAAACTAGCTATGCAAGGTGGGGAGGTGTGGAGTAAGGCGTGGCTAGCAAAGGGTAATAATGAAGTTTGACTAGCCTTGGAGCCCAAGAGTGGTGATGGAGGTGCTTGGGAGTCTTCCTAGTGACATGGTGGTGAGGTCATGGTTGTGCTAGGCTGTTAGTTTATGTTAGAAATGAGTTTAAAATGAAATAAAGGGGTGTCAGGTTCATTTTTGTTTCGGGTTAGGGTTTGGATTTAGGACATGGATTAGAGTTAGGATTAAGGATAGTTTAGGGTTTAGGATTAAGGTTTAGTGTTAGGATTAGGGTTTAAGATTAGGTTTAAGTTAAGTGTTTTTGAATTAGGGTTTAGAACTAGTTTAGGGGTTTGTTTAGGGTTTAGAAGTTGTGCATTGAGTATTGTACCTTGTGCTAAAGTGGTGGTAAGAAATTATAATGAATTTGGAGGGAAAATGAGTTAGTTTCAATTCGTGCTTCATGGATTTCTACATTGAGCTTAAATGAGTTATACATTGACTTGGAAGGAAATTATATTTCAAATGTTGTGTATTGTATACTTGTACACTTACCTTATTTGTTTGTACATTCATTTTGAATGTTTACATAAAATTAGGGTTTTGACATAAACGCTAGCGGATAAAGTTCATTTGGTAAAAATGTCATGAAAACTACGTTAAATAGATAACGTACATGATATAGTGGATAATAGATTATTGACTTGACATATTAAGACATTTACTTGATGTGGACATAGATAGAGATGGCATAGGTAGTTGCGTGAGCTCGTTTACTTTAGTTATGTAAACTAGGTTACATAATGGAATAAAGCAAAAATTTCCTTGTAAAAGGTGGTATATATATAATAGATGGATATTACATTGCATCTAATTTAATAGATGGATAATTACATTAATGAAAATTACGGGTTGTTATAATAGCTCTACAGGCAGTCATTAACCCATTCCGAAAGATTAGTGTCTCAAAAAAGGCGGTTAGTTTCCTTGGTTCATTACATGTACTGTTACAACACATTGATTGAAAACCTATTCGAGGCCTAGGTTCAAACAATTCTTACACATAAATTTGTTCTTCTCATAGGCATTCCTAAATCCGTTAATTAGATCTCTTTGACTTAGCACAAGGATGGGTGGGATCTTACTCCATGACACGTGCCCCCAACTTTTAAATCTAGGTATAGTGCGGGGCATTCAGAATGTGTAGTTGTCAAAGATCCTAGTAAAAGACATTAATCCCTTAGCACAATCATATTTAAGTTTAGTGACTTTTCTGAAGGGTTTGCCCATCACAACTTCAACCATATCTCTTAGAATAAACTCTCCTCTGTCTTCTAATATCACAAAATCCGTGATGTAAGTAAAACTTCCTATAAACACATAAACATCCCTAACAATGGCAACTAAGTTCTTCCTTGTACTTTCTAATCCTTCTACCATTATAGTATTGTAGGCCTTACGCGTATTAATGTTCATTGGTAAAAAGGGGTCAAAGTAGGCGACAAACTTCCTAAAGCCGATCATATATTGGAATGCCAAGTCATCCCCATTGAAACTATTAATTGCCCTTTGGCGACATAATTGCCCTGCATTACCATATTCTACCGATTAATTGGCCTTCTACCATTATAGTATTTAGGACTTCACCATCATCAGAATCATCATCCGAGTCTAGTAAAGGAGAAACAAGTGGTGTATCTATCGATTCGTCATCGGGCTCAAGGTTATTCATATCAATTTCATTAGGTGGTTGTGCGAAACCATTAAGAAATTGGTCAATGTTCTCTGGGCGGGAATCGATATAGGTCGAGATTGCCTATAGCTCGTTGAGCTCTTGGATAACCTTTGCGCGAAGAGCAGTTGGTAGGACAGGTGGGATATTGGTCAGTGGCGGATTCGCGTTCTCCATAATGAAGAATGGAATAGTCAATGAAAATTACAAAACAAACAAACAAAGAAGAGATAGACTACAAGAAAGCTAATATACTGAAAATACAATCTCACTTGAAAGGCTTCAAGCAAGTAGACCTAAGCTAAACAAAATTCAAAACCTAACTATTCCCCACGCAGCGGTACCAAAAACTTGATGCGGGTCTTGTAAACTCGCAAAGAGTTTTATAACTCCCTAGGCAGTGCACATAATCATTGCAGTGTAGTATAGGCAAGACTCGGGGGTTGTTATCGTTCTCTAGGGGAATAGGTTGGAAAGGCTCGAACAGAATCTAACAAAGGTCTACAGGGTTGAGAGAAGATTCTTTTTGTATTTTATATTTTACAAAAGTACGTAAAATCATGGTTTTTAGAGGTTGGTTTGTATTTAACTAATTAAACTAACTATAAATCTAAACTACTGTGGTGGTAACTTATATGATAAATGAACGTATTTACTTAATCATTCATTACTTCTTAGTTTGCTTCTCCTAATCATTTTGGTTTGTCACACTTGTGATGATCTGTGTAAGTATTTTCTAAGTCTATGAACGAGTTACATGACTCGGGGGTTGTTAATGTTCTCTAGGGGAATAGGTTGAAAAGGCTCGAACAGAATCTAACAGAGGTCTACGGGGTTGAGAGAAGATTCTTTTTGTATTTTATATTTTATAAAAGCAGGTAAAATCATAGTTTTGAGAGGTTGGTTTGTATTTAACTAATTAAACTAATTATAAATCTAAACTACTGTGGTGGTAACTTATATGATAAATGAACGTATTTACTTAATCATTCATTACTTCTTAGTTTGCTTCTCCTAATCATTTTGCTTTGTCACACTTGTGATGATCTGTGTAAGTATTTTCTAAGTCTATGAACGAGTTACATGAACCCGCCGTCTACGTAATATTTCGTTTAGGAAACACATAAGTAAAGTAGTATGAAGGCTATTACAAGGCCCCTAAGAGTATATTACATGCAATTAAAATACCTTATGTAGGATCAACCATATTAGGGGTAAGGTAGTATGAAGACGGTTACCGATGGTATCCGTTCTACACACTCGCGTTTTACTAGACGTCTATGCCAATTTAATATCTTATGACTAGTTTTCTGAAGCCTAACGCGCACATTCATCACAAGAAGCAACACAATAAGGATCTACAAACTAAGTTTCATGCAATTATAAGTAAATACTAATAAATCTAGCCTTTGCATTGCAAATAAAGAAGAAGAACAAGAATCTATCACAAAATATATAGACATATTAGTTGATAAAAGGATAAATGAACTTCAGTTGATTAAATCATGCAGTTAAGGTTGTTACAAGAGGGTTTTGACACCTTAAAAACGAGCCTAAAGGCTGCTAAAATCGTCTTCCCAGACTATGGTTCATCTCCCAAAAGTTATACTAAAAGTTACACCCTAAAACCCTAAAAATGGATTTGTATATATATAAAAAGAGGCGCGACGGCATCGCTTTATGTTTCTGATGCCGTTGCCCCGTAGAATCTTCTAGGGTTTCTTTAAGTCGGCTACGTTCTGACACCGTCTGGAAATCCTTCACGCCGTCTCTTGAATGATCCTGACGCCGTCGCTTTATGTTTACGACGCCGTCTCCAGCTAGTGTTTGGGATTTCTTCAAGATAGTTGGTATAGAGTCGTGGTCTTGTCAGTTTCTTCTCTAATTGAGCCCAAGTCATGTGTATTTCCTCCAAAAGCGATCCAAGTGCTAAAAATACAAAAAAAATGATTAAGCACATAATGTGGGCATATTTGCATGATTTAAGGGGTTAAATGACACCAAAAAAGTGTATAAAATGACAACTCATTAATACCATATATTATCCCACCAGTTATTCCCACCAATCCCGCTGTGCAACTCCCACCCGAACCAATCACTCCAATTCATAACACCCTGATCCAACAACAACCTGCTGCAGCCCAGTTACCTACCACACCCCAACACTCTCACCGACCCAAGTCCAAACCACCAAAAACCAAGCCCACTCACCACCACCATCTACTTCCGCGGTCCAACAACAAACACCTACCCCAACCGAATCAGTCGCGTCCCAAAATGAACATGTGGCCTAATCACCTATTATTTCGGATCCTCCTCAAAACCTGGACCTCACATCGATTCACCCCATGGTCACCCGTTATCGTGTCGAGACTAATCGTCCAACTCAACGTCTCAATCTTCATGTGTCTTTGGTTTCACCTTTACCAAAATCATATCATGATGTGTTTAATGATCCAAATTAGCAAAATGCAATGTGTGATAAAT